>JADBJO010005533.1:67500-72500 GCA_016801955.1 Conus betulinus
TATTGACTCTGATGGGTTTATTTGAGCAGAATGCAAAGGCCATCTTCGGAGTGACAACAGCATTTATCTGTTTAGGTTGAAAACACTCAAGGTTTAGGGTTTAGGACTTCAATTTTAAGCTCTCTCCACTTCATCTCTCTCTCTCTCTCTCTCTCTCTCTCTCTCTCTCTCTCTCTCTCTCTCTCTCTCTCTCTCTCTCTCTCTCTCTCTCTCTCTCTCCCATCATCTTATCTTAAATGAAAGTTGAAATTACAGACTTCTTTTGACATTCTACGATACGATCAGAAATTGTACTCTGCTACGGACAGCCACGTAGCCCAGGACTACCTGCCCCGTGTGAGCAATAGACCTAACAAGATAATCTGGTCCAGAAAGAGACTGGTCCCGCAAAATTCCTCTTGCCCAGTTTACGCCACATGAAATACCGAAATACTGAGATGATTCCGGAATTGTCGCAGCCCGCGTTTCCAATAACGGCGACATATGTCGAAGTTCACCAGGGTGGACATGAAAAGTACGCTTTTGAGGGACGACCACATACTATCCGTGGAAAGGAGATTATTCTATCTGCATTTGAAACGTAAGAATGTTCAGACATGTTAGAAAACTGAACAAACTGATAACTGAATTGCATAAATATTCCAGGCACATTCTCGTCCTTTGAGAAATTAGATGGAAGAACAACGACGACGCACAGGCCAGCATTTCCTGTACCATAGCGGAGTGTCTGTTTCGCACTTTGATCCTTCGTTTGGCGACTCAGTAATGCTATTTTGTTTTCATGTTTCAAATTCCGCCCGCCGTCGCCTCACATTGAAAAAAAAAAAATGTGGAGAATATAAAACATGTAAATGCCGGTGTGGAGTCATAAGTGAACAAGAGCATCAGGAAGGCCGTACGGCGGTGCTGTCCTGTTTTGCAGTAAGTTCATGACCAACCTTACCTTACTAGACAACCAATTTAACATCACAGTTATGCAAATATATTATGCTCCCACATCGAACTATGACGATGGTCAGCTTAAAGAACTTCACCCTCAGGTCCATGTTCGTTTCTATTTCATCAAGAAAATTGTCGGTACTTGCGGACTAGTCCATACACGCTACACTGCTAATATACGATACTGCAGTGCAGATGATTTACATCTGATAGATATACAAATGACACGCTAAGAGGATAGGATACAAGACGAGGATCTCAAGATACAACTAAGCAGATGTCTGACCAACGCATTAGCCTAACATACTGATCTGACCTCTGGGAATATCAGCTCTATCCTCAGCAAGCTCAGCTAGAGATTTCCTCGTCGTATACAGATAAACTGAATCGCCAAGGGTGATATAGATCCCCGTACAGACTGGAAGGATTTCTTTGTCCACTATAATGAGATCACCAATATTGCCAAGGGTAGTATATATCCCCATAAAGACTGGAAGGATTTCTTTGCCCAATACTATAATGAGATCACCAATAATCGCCAAGGGTGGCACAGATCCCCATAAAGACTGCAAGGACTGCAAGGATTTCTTTGTCCAGCATTATAATGAGATCACCAATAATCGCCAAGGATAGTATAGATCCACATAAAGACTGAAAGGATTTCATTGTCCAGTACTAATGAGATCACCAATAATCGCCAAGGGTGGTATAGATCCCCATAAAGACTGGAAGAGTTTCTTTGTCCAGATCTATAATGGGATCACCAATAATTGCCAAAGGTGGTATAGATCCCCATACAGACTAGAAGAATTTCTTTGTCCAATACTATAATGAGATCACCAATAATCACCAAGGGTGGAAAATTTTCCCATTGAGACTGTAACGCTTTCATTGTGCAATGACTTAATTAGATCACCAATAATCGCCATGAAGACTGGAAGGATTTGATATGGACAAGAGATTATGATAAAACTGCCAATAGTAACAGTTTTTACGCAAGCTAGAATTTGCCACTGATAATGACTTGTTCTTGCCAACACTCTTGGTGAACATAAAGCAACTTGACAATGGAAATAGCTCTCCTGAAACGGTTAGTTTTCACAGCCAGTAAGATTATATGCTAGAGAATAATCGGAACGGGTCTGAAATTCTCAGGGCTAAAACATGCCTGTTTCTAACAGCTGACATTCAAAGTAACGAAGATACTGCCTTGTTGATCTTTAAAGTCAATTTGGAGTCCATTAAGTGATGTAAAAAGCACCCATCTCAAAATCAATTTAACAAACTGAAAGATCTTAATAGAGCTGAGCTATTCCGACATTCGACATTTTACTACTGCTGGAAGATTTCGAAATCATCCTAAACGATTTCAATCAAGTGATAACTGAAACACAGCGAAGTTTCCAGCAATACGCCGATTGAACTCGAAGTTATGGGTCACAACGACAACAATTCGAAGTTATGGATCACAACGACAACAATTCGAAGTTAAGGATCACAACGACAACTTTGAGAGAGGAGATAAAGATGAGAAATATAACGCTATAAACAAGAGGAACAGTAGTGACTAATTCAGGAATGAACAGCATGCTAACAGTACAGGATTCGCCAAACAAGGATGACTTTCACCTTGTCCGTGAAAAAGCCGAACCTGCAGCGGAATGGCTGAAATGTGGGAAGATCGCAGGTTTAGACAGCATCCATGCGGAACTCAAAACATGGTAGAGAATCAGTAGCTGATACCCTAAAGGTCATCTGCACCACCATCTGCAACATTGAGGAGTGGCTCGCGGCTTGACGCAATCAGCATTCGTCCTCCTCCTCAGGAAAACAAAAAAAAAAACAGAAAAAACTAACACTGCCAGAACTACTGTATTTTCAGTTCGATCAACCACGCCAGCAAAGTAATGTGAAGAATGATTCTGAATAGATTACACCTGTGAACAAATACTATTCATGCTAAAAGAAAACAGTTTGGGTTCTGTAAAGGCAGAAGTACCATTTAACAGATTCTTAAGCTGCGTATCATTTGCGAAAAGCGTCTACGATATCACAGGGAGTTCTACTACGTCTTCACTGACCGCAAAAGGCTGTTGAGTAAGTCTTGTAGGAGGCACTTTGATAGCCACAATAAGTATAACATTGGGCAAAAGCTAATCGCCTTCAGCAACTATACCACAAAGTAACTGGTGCGGTGTTCGTACAGGATGGTATCAGGGAGTGGTTTCATATTTCAGTTTGGATTCATCAGGGCTGACTATTATCTCTCTGCACTTTAACACATTTCTGGAGGGCAATTTAAGTGATGTATTTGGACATCATGTCATTAAAACCAGTTTTTTGAGAAAGAGCCATCACGGGTTTACAGCTAACGGCAATGACCTAGCAAGAACTTGCAATGCTTAAAAACACAACAACGACATATGGCATGGACATCAGTGTTGAGAGGAAGGTGCTATTTAGCAGCCACAAAACCACTGTCAATACTGACACAAGTGTCCATGGACTGAGACTTGAACTGTTCATCACTTGACGTACTTTGGATCCTTCGACTGCAAGGAGTGGTCTAAACTAGAAATCCTGTCAAGAACAGCCAAGACAAGACCAGCACAGTCTAGACTTAAACATGTATAGAATGACAATAACATCTCTTAAACATGTATGGAAGGACAATAACATCTCCATGAAACACTAGGTCAGGGCCTTGCCGGGACAGATTCCATCTTCCTGCATGCACATAAGTCATTGAAATGAGGTGTTACCGCCAGATAGAACCCAAATGTTGATGACAAGGGCAACAGAAAAGACTTCGAGCTGATCTTGCTCTGGATGAACAGACTTAAACTTGATAAGGTTCAAATCTACCACCTTAGAGCCAGTGTACTATAGCAAGGTGGGTAAGACATGCTAAGCAAAGGCCACGCCTGACGCACCCAGCCCTCCAGAAGTAGCTGGATCGAATCCAAGCAGCCCCATGTTAATTACATCGGACAGTAGCAGAGCATCTTGAAGTCATGACCTGGATACAGCCTGGCTCCTTCAGACTGTGAAGAGTTTAGGAACGTAATACTCGCCTAAGGAGGCTGTGAGGGGTGTTTGGGTGTTGGGGGAACATGTTCTACATATATGTATATATATATATATATATATATATATATATATATATATATGTGTGTGTGTGTGTGTGTGTGTGTGTGTGTGTGTGTGTGTGTGTGTGTGTGTGTGTGTGTGTGTGTGTGTGTGTGTGAAATGCTTGTAAATCGGATTTTACAAACACGGCTCACGAATTTACTTTGTCCTCAGAAAATATCCGCGAAAAATGTGACTATGTTGTCCGTTTATATTGTAGCACATTCTGCAGTGATATAATCAAGTGGGGCAAGTACAGATTTAGATTTTTTTGCATGCATTCCTGCAGCATCCACAACGCAGCCGTTTGTGACCGTTATACATTTGTGGTAGCCAAGATCTGTCTCTGTCTGTCTGTCTGTCTCTGAAGTAACACCTTAACTGCTGTACTCTGAAGAAATATTGTCATTGTCATGGTCTCTCTGTGCCTCGTACTAGCCCAGACACCATCTACGCTGATGACGATGAAGAACGTTCTGCACACTTTCACATCTAACTACAAACCACACAAACTCTTCGAACATTCATGGTAGGGGCACATACTTTCAAAGACGTGTCGCAGGGGACTGTGCTCAGCCTGCTGGTGCTGTGCTCATGGATTCTTCTCCTTTTACTTCTTTTTGTTACTCATTTTTCCCCTACTGATGTGCCAAGAAGCGTCGCCTCGTGCGTGCTGCATCTTCCAATCAGGAAGCCTGGAAATCTGGCGCTAGAATATCAGCGTCAAGGGAGGGGACCAGCAATCACTTGTGGACATCGCACTCTTGGAATTAAGGTCATGTGTATGTGTGTATGTGTGTGTGTGTGTGTGTGTGTGTGTGTGTGTGTGTGTGTGTGTGTGTGTGTGTGTGTGTGTGTGTGTGTGTGTGTGTGTGTGTGTGTGTGCGTGTGTGTGTGTCTGTGTGTGTGTATGTGTGTGTGTGTGTGTGTGT
>JADBJO010005533.1:77500-80000 GCA_016801955.1 Conus betulinus
TCTTGGTCTATCTGTCTGTCTGTCTGTCTGTCCTCTGTCTGTCTGTCTGTGTCTGCCCTGTCTGTCTGTCTATATTCCTTTCTGTCTGTCTGTTGCTCTCTCTCTCTCACTCACTCTCTCTCTCTCTCTCTCTCTCTCTCTCTCTCTCTCTCTCTCTCTCTCTCTCACATTCTCACAAACACATTCAAACACACATACACAAACACATGCACAGTCACACACACACACACACACACACACACACACACACACACACACACACACACACACACACACACACACACATACACACGCACACACACACACACACACACACACACACACATTCACACATACACACACGACACAGACACACACACACACACACACACACACACACACACACACACACACACACACACACACACACACACACACACACACACACACACACACACTGTAGCTACAAGTAACAATCCCAGCACTGATGTTGTTTGAATGGTCGGTTTGGCTAATAAACACCACATTTCTTGACTATATCAGTAATCTGAAACTGAAGATGCAGAAGTAAAGTAGACTTTTACCTGAACACCGTTGTACTATTGACTGCCAGAAAATATGACTGAAGGACTCCCTGAAGGACTCAAAAATTCGCCTTTTGAATTGAAATGGTACCTGACATAGACAGAATGTGATCTTGATTCAACGTGGTATCATTTCATTTCACCCTTGCCACAAATACCACCAACAAACTCTGTGTTTTTGGATTAGTCACGAAATTTATGTTCACTTTCCTGGTAGTATATTCCGCATTCCCAGATTGGTATTTGGACAGAATTTTGTTGAAAAAAAAAAAGACTTATATAAGCGATTGTAGACATGACCACATTTACAAAGTCGCACAGACTGAGTGATAGGCATTACAAAGACAGGCAGACAGACAGGAGGGCAAACATATAAAGTTTCCACCTCTGAGACCAGCAATTAGCTTGTAATGATCGAAATTCCCTTAAGATTTAAGGTTAACCTCCGAAAGAACCTAATAGCCACAGGGGCAGAGAACATTAGAAGTTCACCGTGTCTAGTGTACAGCATTATGGAAGGGAACCCAATGCTTCTATTTCACGCCCTTAATCTTCCTGAACCGAATCAGACACCGGCTGATTGCTGGGTGAACAGACTGTACAAATTAACACCACGAGTGCTTCCAACTCATTTCCACCAGCTCCGAGCCAAACGTCCTACCCGTCTGATTGCCAGTTCTTCCCTCAGTACCAGCCAAGCGAGTGAAAACCAGAACAGGGCGAAGGTATCACACAAGCTCATAGAGTCTCATCAGTCTTATCAGTCTGTGGTAAACCTCTCCTACACGTCTTGTAGAAATGCTGATTCAGTCACACTAGTAACAGTCGTCGTAGTTGCTGTTGCTTGAAGTGGTGTTGCTGTCACTGTTAGGCCAGGGTGATGGCGGTGGGTGGTGGTGGTAGTAGTGGTAGTAGCAAGTGTTACTGTTGTGGAGTTGCTGTTCCCACGTGGGCAGAGAGAGAGAGAGAGAGAGAGAGGAGAGAGAGAGAGAGAGAGAGAGAGAGAGAGAGAGAGAGAGAGAGAGAGCGAGAGAGAGAGAGAGAGAGACAGAGAGAGAGAGAGACAGAGACATATAAAGACATATAGACAGATAGGGGGAGGGAGATGGATGAAAGGAAACAGAAACGGAAAGACAGACATACAGACGGGATAGACAGATAGCCAAATGCAGAGAGAGATGATGCAAATGATGATGATGTTGATGATGATGATGATGATGATGATGATGATGATGAGTTTGATTAGGAGCATGAGATGCAGGTGAAGCAGGAGGAGGAGGAAGATCAGGAGGAGCATGGTGATCTTAATTCTCAAAGATAAACAAGAAATTCCTTTTCTTTCGTCATTAGAACCTTGCTCATATAAAAGGGCTTCTGGCAATTTGCAGTGTAACGTTGAGGTTGATGTGGGAGTAGGGGAGAAAGAAGAAAAAAAAAAACGAAATGAAAATGGATGTTATGAACATCCTGTCAGAAACCAGAAACCACAGAATGCTTACCAGTGATCGAGACAGTTTTGATTTTCTGTCAGATTGACATTAATATGTCCTATGGCAATGATCAAAATTTGGAGAATTTTTTTTTTTCGTTTGTAAATTTTGTTTGTTTTTCTTTTTTTTATTTCAAACTCTCCTGAGATTTTTTTCGTTGAACTGTTCAGTTATTAGATTTTTTTCGATTAGATATTTTGTTTTCGATCTGCCGTTTTGATCATTGACTGAATAAAAAGGATCCGCATCAACAGAGAGAGAGAGAGAGAGAGAGGGAGAGAGAGAGAGAGAGAGAGAGAGAGAGAGAGAGAGAGAGAGAGAGAGAGAGTTAAAACTTAAAAGTAACTATCAAGGTTTGTAATATGTCTATAATTGCATAATGCGTGAGTGCAAGCTTGTACGCTCCACATGAGAGTCTTGTGCCTCTCTGTATGCATGTGCGTAATG
>JADBJO010005533.1:95000-97500 GCA_016801955.1 Conus betulinus
TAAAATCACATACATACATACATACAGATATAGAGACGAACAGGCATACACACAAAGACATACAGAGGACCGACAGACAAAACAGAAAGGCAGGCAGACGCATATATACGCAAACACACACGCACATACAGACTCACAAACATGCGCAAACAAAGCGCAAATGCATGCATGTATGGATTATGTATATACAGACATATCACAGGGGTACTCGTCATTGTTGGTGCATTATATTTCAGTTCAGGGTGGGAAGAACAAGATTATAGGGCATACCACCACCACCTCTCTCTCTCTCTCTCTCTCTCTCTCTCTCTCTCTCTCTCTCTCTCTCTCTCTCTCTCTCTCTCCTCATTTTTTGTATTATAAGAGAAGCAGCTTCGTCTTAATCAGTGGACATTGCACTCTCTTCGGAATAATTACTGCTGTTGTATGGGATTGATCTGCCCCCCCCCCCCCCCCCCCCCCCAGTTGAATAAATTATTAACATTTGTGTTTTTTTCTCTGTCGCTCTCTCTCCTCTCTCTCTCTCTCTCTCTCTCTCTCTCTCTCCTCTCTCTCTCTCTCTCTCTCTCTCTCTCTTTTTCAGAAATGAAGAATGTCCACAATTACCAGGGAACGATCGTTTGTATTTACAAAAGAATGTTTAAGCCAGTGGCAATGCAGAAGCGCCATGTCCTTCGCGGAGGATCGATCAGGAGGAAGGAACGCGGTTATTATTCTGGGGCTTTGGATGATGCTTCGGACTCACTGCACATTCAGCAAAACGGAAACAGCAAAAAAGCAGCAGAGGCTGATTAATCGGACAGTCGTCTGGTATTACACACAGAAGACAGCAGTAAGAACAGTTTGCGATATCTTTTCAACAAAAGAAGGGCGATCCATCCGAACCTCTTTTTTCCCGTCTGCTGTAAAAATCACTGGCAAATGTGGCGTGTCTACAAAGTTCGTCAGCTTAAACTTTGGGAAGCAGATATGAGAAAAAGCGGTGGGATTCGAAAAGCACGTTAAATTAACCGAAGAGACTGTGATGGTTTAATTACATAGAGCTCAGCAACAAGCGATCAGTCATTCGGGGTGATTGCCTTTACAGTAACGTAGCAAGCGCGTAAGAATCCATGACTTCACATCATACGGCGGCCATGGTCGTAAAAACCAGACCACCAAAGCAGATAGCAGCCACTGATACTTCCAAAAGAGGCGGTCGATATACCGGAAAAAGACACAAAAATCAGTGGAAAATCCGATGGCCAGAGAATACCGCTGGGCCAGCACAAGTCAGCTACTTTGACAAAAGAGCAAGACGATGACGGTATTATCTAAGGGACAGAGGTCAGCAATGTCCGTGATGTCCATGACGAGGTATACAGACAGACATACATAGCAGTAGTCCTACCACTGAGACAAAAGAAAGACCTCATAACACAGACAGAGACAAAGCGTAGGTAGAGGGAGCATCTTTTGCTGATCCATCGAGGCCGTTCAGCTCAGGGGAAAAAAAAAAAAGATCAAGCCCACAAATCATGGAACAGTTGGTCAGTGGGACGTAGCTAAAGAAACATTCTAGATAGTTTAGATGAGTGCTACCTGCCTAAAGTTCCAGAGTGGGAATAAGGTAGAAATGAAATGGAATGTTGAGCTATAACGAAAGGAGACTTTTTTTTTTTTTTTTTTGCGTGTGAGACTGCTTTTCAATATTTCATCGCTGGACTTATCGCATCTCTTATTCCATGCAATTCAACATGTATGTAGAAATAAGGCTGTAAGAGATAGAAACAAGTACGAGGGTTACAAAGCAACATTCACAATGAAAAACATAATTATATTAAACATGAACGTTTGCACCTTGGAAAGGTACATACTTCTTTCAAATTACCACAGAATAAAGTAGGTTAATGCTCTACCCTTTAGCAACAATGTACGTCAATGCAGTGATCACGGCCAAGAACAAAATATCTATTTTTCTACATGAAAAATTGAAAACAAAGCTCATTTTCGTTACAGCATATTAAGGCACACCATTCTTATGGCTGATTAAACACGCCAGAAGGCAACATCAACAAAAAGCATGGAACTCAGGCTAACTATCTCTAGATACATTTTTATTCTCCCAGTAGAAGGCAGAAAAATCAACGTAGATTGATAGTTCATGTTTTTATGCCGTATTTCAAGATTGATGCTCCTATATTCCATATGAACGTAATAGTAGGGTTAGGTTTTTTTTTTTCGAGAGAGAGACAGCGTGTTGTACTGTAGTGATTGGACACATGACGTATGTTGTAATCATGTTGTAGATAAGTCATGCAAGTTTTTAACATTCTGTGTGTGGATGTACATGTTCACGGTTCGAATGCACCAATGATTTGTCCCAATCCTAGTACACTATACGTATTGTGATACGAAGCCAATGTACAATAAACAATTCATCTCTCTCTCTCTCTCTCTCTCTCTCTCTCTCTCTCTCTCTATCTTCATGTTGAATCTCCCCTGCCCACTCTCCCTTCCG
>JADBJO010005533.1:110000-112500 GCA_016801955.1 Conus betulinus
CTACTGAAACAAACGAACAAATACAATCACATAAAGCAGAGATCGTTACTAACTTAAAGTTGAGGAAGCCCCCGTTGCTCATCCACCAATGTCGTCAGAGAGGTTTCAGAGAGGTTTCATCTTGTTCAGCTTCGAGAAAAAAAGGTAAATCAAGCTCACAAATCATGGAATTCTGTTCAGGGAAGCATAACCAGAGAAACATTCTCAGACAAATGTCATTTGCTCATCGCTCCATGATAGGCGTTAAATATGAATGGCATGCAATGCTGAGCTTCTATTAAAAAGGAGCTATTTGTGTGTGTGTGTGTGTGTGTGTGTGTGTGTGTGTGTGTGTGTGTGTGTGTGTGTGTGTGTGTGTGTGTGTGTGTGTGAAATCTGCTTCAAAACTGTATCGTTGGAACAAGGCGTTCACGAGATCAAACGGTTTTTTTTTTATGCGCGTTAAAGCATTAATATAGAAATTGGAATATAAGAGATGGTGATAAGCACGAGGGCTACAGATCAACATTTCTATTGAAAAATGAATGTGTCCACATTGAAAACTTGTACATGTGCATACTTCTTACAAGTTACCTTTTAGCAAATTACACTAATGCCTTACCCGTCAGCAACAATGCACATCGACGCAGTGCTCGAGATTAAAAAAAGTCTAGTTTGCAAATGAAATATTGTAAACGGAGCTCATTTTCGTTTGGTCATATCTAATGATATCATTTTCAATGGCTGACCGAACATCCCAGTATGCAGCATTACAATAACAGAGATCTCGGACAAAATTTCTCTGGACACATTTTCATTCTACACTAGAAGGCAGAAATTGTCAACATAAACTAAAATTGGTGATCTCGTAATGCACTGTAATATTCAATGTTCCTACTACTTTTTAATAGAAATGTAAATATGGTTCGATTTCGTCTGAGACCTCGTATTGCATTATGGTGAAGTGATACTGTAAGTAACTCGTCATTATATTTGTGTGCAGATGTTAATACTTGCTCAAGGTATGAATAGCGTCACTGGTCTCGCTTCAGTATTGAAAACGGAAAACAACGAAACAATATTGTGAAAAAAGAAAGAGCTGAGAGATGAGGGAATGCAAATACGCTGGCAGAGTTCCGAATGAAAAGCTTTCCTGCAAATATTGCTCTTTGCCACAGGACATGTCAATGACGAATAACTATCGACGGAAAATCAGAACTCTCTCCATCACTGGTGAGCATCCTGCGGCTTCTCTGGGGCTTCTGATAGGATGTTTATGAAATCCCCTCTCGCTTCGATTTTTCATTTCCCACCTATTACCCCATCATCCCCCCCCCACCAACCACACCACTGCTCTGTCCCTCCTCGCCCCCTGTCGTTGCTTACCTGTGACACTTATCAACAAAGACCCCCACACTAGTTCATCATCCCTATCGTCATCTCTCTCTCTCTCTCTCTCTCTCTCTCTCTCTCTCTCTCTCTCTCTCTCTCTCTCTCTCTCTCACACACACGCATGCACAATAGTGCAAGCATATCTTATCCCCGCAAGCAAGCAGCTTGTCACCTCTCTATCTACATTTCCATCTGTCACTGTCCCTAACTCGCCCCACCCCCCTTACACTTTCACCCGTGCCCTCTCCTCTCTCTACCTCTGCCATGCTCCACCTTTCTTTCACAATTGTGCACCGAATATACGATGTGCGTTATAATGTCCACCATCCCATCCCTCACCTCCACACACACACACACACGTGTTTTGCCAAGTACCTCCACTGCAACGTTGCATGTCACTGCTCTGACCATTTGTCACAGAAGGGAAAGTGAGAGGTGCATGTGGAAATATATGTAGTCTGTCTCCTTGTGTGTTCAGAAGGCGTGTATATTGTTTGTATTAACTTCACTTCTTCTCACTCACACCTTGCGACAACAGACCAGTCAGGTAAGGAGGAGTTTACACATTTAGTGCACAATGATGGGGGGCAAAGGACGACTTCCCTTATCTTACTAAGTGATAGCATGTACTAGGGATGTCACCCAGCAAATGGGTGAACAAATAAATCAATCTCCCTCAAGTGGCACTAGGCAGATTCCATCCACCTGCTGGTTCAAAACAAATACATAAAACACTTCCTTTTCAGCAGAAGACTCATAAATAAGATGTAGAGGGTAGTTATATATATTTCTGCTGTCAAAGGCACACAGGTATATTGTCAATCTTTCAGGTATATTGCTTATTTGACTAATAGTCTCTCTCAATGACAGAACAATAGATTTCACAACTCCCACAGGCCTTTACACATACCAAAAATCCTGATTCTTCGCACAATCAGAAATACATCCATTATCTCAAAGCATGTCATCATACATTACAACGAGCTCCAGATTCATCCTGAAAAATAATGATTTCCTGAAACCTAAAATAGTTTATACAGGATAAATATAAGCTGCTGACACAAAAGCAACTTGCGAAGCAATCCTTGACCAATTCTGGAAAGGCGCTGTCAGGGAAAAACCTGTACAC
>JADBJO010005533.1:125000-137500 GCA_016801955.1 Conus betulinus
GTGACGTTTTCAGTGTTTAGCGTCCATCAAGACTATCAACAAGAGATAAGCTTCCCAGGCGGGTCGCTCTAACGTAAAGTGACAAGAGCATGAAAAGTAATGGCTTCACGCGATACGGTGGCCATGGTTGTGAAAGAGACTACCAAAGCAGATAACAGTCTCTGGTGCTTCAAAAACAAGCGGTTGATTTATTACACACAGACACAAGCATCTAAACGATAAACTGCCACAAATGGCCATCAGATTGTCGCTGGCCTAGCACAAGTCAGCAATAATGATCATTAATGGGCACTGTCGACTACGAAGCGAGACGAAGACAGTAAAATGAAGTAAACAAGTAGAACGATACACTGGTACACGTCAGACTCCTATTCAGCTTACAGATGAGGGAAATAGAGAGCTGTCAACGGCAAGACTCAAACAAACAACACTGATGAATATATATACTTATATATATATATATATATATATATATATATATATATATATATATATATATATATATATATATATACTATATATATATATATATATAGCATATTAATAAACTATTGAAGGAAGCGAAGCACTTTCAAGTTACATGAAGAAAGACCAGCTTCAATCTTCGACATAAATTACAACGTATATCCCTATGTTAAGGGGATACAGCCTCTATGAAGTAAAAGATTTGACTCTGTTTGTCTCTACCACTGCAGATATGAAGGCTTGTCTGTCTTTTCTGTCTGTCTGTCTATCCCTCTCTCTCTCTGCAACACCTAGCTGCTTTTTCTCTCTCTCAGACACGCAGACACAAACTGACACAGATACACAGATACACAGACATACAGATACGTAGATCCCACAAGACACAAAGACACAAGAGACACACACACACACACACACACACCACACACACACACACACACACACACACACACGCACACACACACACACACGTACACACTCATGAACGACACAAACGCACACACACACACACACACACACACACACACACACACACACACACACACACACACACACACACACACACACACACACACCATTGTTCAACTAGTAACTGACTCTGAATGCATATCCTTACATATCTGTCCATTATCTTCAGTTTACATATCCATGTCTTTGTCTCTGCCCATCTCTCCCAAAGAAAGGTGTACACACTACACTGCATCGATCAAATGTCTAACAATGATCTTTTTGCTGAAAAGTATGTTAGCTTAATGTAAAGGAGAAATATACCTGTTCTCAATGTGCCTCTGTCTTGCAGTGTTAACATCGGGATATAGGTGGCCTCAAGACTGACTTCAGATGGACTTGAGAGAGAGCGAGAGAGAGAGAGAGAGAGAGAGAGAGAGAGAGAGAGAGAGAGAGAGAGAGAGCGAGAGAGAGAGAGAGAGAGAGAGAGAGAGAGAGAGAGATGGGTCAGCTGAATAGACAGATTCTATTCGAGACACAGACAGGCGAGTGCGGGGACACAGAGAATCAAACCTCTCAGAAAATATGACGAATATATAGATAACGTCCCCATACTTAGATAATAATATCCCCCCCTTCAAACCTACTTGTTTGCTCACGACAAGTGCGTTCTATGTAACTGGCGACGTACGAGAGCATATTGACGTTATTTAGCAAAAGCATCCTCCCTTTCCTCTCGCCAGCCCGTCGATGAACCATCAGTCTGGACTGGTGTTTGCAAGATAAACGCTACTGGGAGGACAGCAGTTGCCATAGGCAAACAGCAAATGTAGTTGTGATGGATAGATGGGATTTATGGATCAGTTTCACGTAACTAGGCGTCATCTGACCTCTTGAACTAGTTAAAGCAGAACAGTAACAGTTATACGTTCTCAGATAAGACGCGGTGTAGAGTGTAACGTACTATAGTATAGATCGCGTTGATATTAATAGATGTACAACAGGCTAAATCAGAACGAACTGGCACTATTCAGTGCACCATGTCCTCTGATCAGGTTTCTTGGCCGCTGTGTCTGTCACACAAACAGCCTCGTGTGTACATGACACTGCAGCATTGCAAGTATGAATGTGGCTGTGCATTGAAAAAATATGCGATAACAACAGCATGGAGAGAGAACATGGGCCTCCACGTGTTTTTGTTATCAAGGAGACGAAGAGACATAGGGGTGGGGGTGGGGGCAGGAAGAAGGAGATTAGAGGTGTTACACTATAAGTGTGGAAATGCAATACCCGTATTATACCTATTGTCGTATTTGTCAGTGGCCCCTAAGCATATCTGCCATTTCTCGGGCCTAAAGAGGGCCAAAGCGCCAATACATGTGTGTAGGCTAGGCTATAACGATAGGTTTCCTTCAGGAGAGATCCTTTCCTAGGTCCATTCATGTGTTCATCTCGAAGGGTACTGCATGGTACTGGGAAGACGCATTCTACTCGATGTAAATTTGATGTGCGCGGCAGGCAGTCCTTAGAATCGTGTGTACTCTTTCTCTTTTTCTCTGTTGTTCAGACCTAACAAGTTTGACTAAACCAGATTTATTAAGTTTTATAAAAACAAATCAGAAAGACTGATGATCAAACTTACGTGCACTTTTCAAATACCAGAGTGACTTTTCTTTCGGTGTGGTTATGGAGAGTACATGCAACCCACTGCGCCGTCTCCATCCAGCCTTTATCTTCACAACCCTTTTGCTTCTTCTATATCTCTCCGTTTCTAACTGTCTGTCTGTCTGTCCGTCTGTCTGTGTGTGTGTGTGTGTGTGTGTGTGTGTGTGTGTGTGTGTGTGTGTGTGTGTGTGTGTGTGTGTGTGTGTGTGTGTGTGTGTGTGTGTGTGTGTGTGTGTGTGTGTGTGTGTGTGTGTGTGTGTGTGTGTGTGTGTGTGTGTGTCTGTGTGTATGTGTGTTGTGTGTGTCTGTCTGTGTGTGTCTGTCCCTGTGTCGGTGTCTCTGTGTTTCTGTCTCTCTCTCTCTGTCTGTATATTTCTCTCTATCTATCTCTCTTCTCTCTCTCTCTCTCTCTCTCTCTCTCTCTTTCTCTTCCGTCACTCTCTCTCTCTCTCTCTCTTCTCTCTCTCTCTCTCTCTCTCTCTCTCTCTCTCTCTCTCTTTCTTCCCTCCCACAACCAGAGGCATCTATACACACAAGCACGCATTCACGCACTCATACACGCATTCGAGCACTCACAAACAAGCTTTCATGTACTCCCTCCCCCCCCCCCCCCCCCCCCCCCCCCCCCCCCCCCCACACACACACACACACACAGCCCAGGGTTAACTAAACTACACTCTGAAAATGGGCTGGGAATTGTGAAATCCCCTCAACTATTTTCACACTTGTGAACAGACAGGAAATGGATGCATCACCTCTCTCTCTAACTGTCTCTCTCTTTTGAGTCTGTCTGTTGTCTGTCTGTCGGTCTGTCGGTCTGTCGGTCTGTCTGTCTGTCTGTCTTTCTGTCTGTCTGTCTGTCTGTTTATCTCTCTGTGTCTTTCTGTTTCTTCTCTGTTTCTGTCTGTCTATCTGTCTTTCTTTCTCTTTCTGTCTGTCTGTCTGTCTGTCTCTCTCTCTCTCTCTCTCTCTCTCTCTCTCTCTCTCTCTCTCTCTCTCTCTCTCCCTCTTTCTTCTTTCTTCCCTCTCACAGCCAGAGGCATCGATACACACAAGCACACATTCACGCATTCGTACACTCATAAACAGGCTTTCATGTCCTCCCACTGCACTCCCCCCCCCCCCCCACCCCCCCCCCACCACCCCCACACACATACACACATAGCCCGGGGTTAACAAAACTACACTCTGAAAATGGAAAATGGGCTGGGAATTGTGAAATCCCCTCAACTGTTTTCACACTTGCGAACAGACAGGAAATGGATGTAGCATCGCCCCTTTGACGTGCAGTCCTTAGGTCTCCCCTGAAACCTCTTCCATCCCTGTGCACAATGTTTACTTCATTCACCATCATCACGTCATTGTGTTTACTGGGGGATAATATTGAATTACTATTTTTAGGAAGAAATCGAGGAGGAACAGAAACTATATCCACAGCAGGCGAAGATGGACTGAGGCAAATTGCTTGTGGGGGTGATTGAAAAGCTGAAGCATGCATGCAGACTGGCTGTTGTTGATGTTGGCTCATACCTCATCTTACCCATGCCGATTTTTTTTTTTTTTCTGATTTCAACCATTCAGTTTCTTTTTTCTTCCTGTTCTTCTTCAAAACTCCCGATCCCCCTTCCTTCCCCCCCCCCCTCTCTCTCTCTCTCTCTCTCTCTCTCTATGTTCACGCTCAAGGAACAGGCAGGACACGCTTTGAAGAGCTCCCTGTGTTTTTCTTTAATTTTTCTTAATTACTCTGTTGATATCCATCACTGAGTATTGAAAGATGGATGATAAGGAAGAACGTGACCCAGTGGACTCGATGATAGCAGAATTATTTTCAAAGCAAAAGAATGAAATTGAGAAATCAATACATAAAGTATTAAATTCTAAGTTTCAGGAATTCTCCATTCAAATTTCAAGCAACATTGACAGCGCTGTTCGAGTTCTGAAGGACGAAATACACGTGTGCTCCGTGTTAAGACGTGCGCTTTAGAGCAGAGCGTGAGTACTTCACTTACAGAAACGAATAACACGAAACAGAAATTGTTGAAACTGGAAGATGACAGGGCAAGTCTTTCCTCACGCTTGGATGACAAGATCGACAAACTGGACATAGTTTCACGACGTGAAAACTTGAAGTTTTTCAACATCCCCCGGTCTTCGAGCAATGAAGGTTACAATGAGTGTGTAACGGCGGTATTGGAGGCGTTGGAAGGTGTTGTGCCTGGCAAACTGTGGAGTCGGAATGACATTGTGCAAGCCCATCGCCTGGGTCGGTACAATGATTTCCGAGGCAGACCCCCACCGGTCATTGTCAAGTTTTGTCGTTTGTCAGATAAAATGGCGATCTTGACGACAGGAAAAGAGGCATTGAAGAAGAAGAACATCTTGGTGGCTGGCGACCTCACGGACAGACAACGGGAGACGTTACAGGAACACAGACAGCGAGGTAGGCATGCCTACTTTAAGGGAAACCGTCTGGAGGTGGAGGAAGCAGGCAGTAGACGTGGCGGTGATCGGCAGTGGCAGCAGCAACACGATGTCGGCGCAGAGGGCAGCGTCTCTACTACTCCAACTCCAGGGGACACGGCAGCAGTAGACAGGGCAGTGATCGGCAGTGGCAGCAGCAACACGATGTGGACGCAGAGGGGCAGCGTTCTTACTGCTACAACTCAGGGAACACGACAGCAGACCAGACGGTGATCGACAGTGGCAGCAGCAGTACGGTGAAGGGGCAGTGGGCCAGCCTCCTTACTACTACAACTCCAGGGATGGACGGCAACAGAGGGAGGGAACCGCTACAGATGGGGACAAGAATTTCGTCACGCAGCAGACCACATCTACAATCATGAAAACGGGTATCGTTCCGGGTACTCCAGCTACGGTGAAACCGACAAGGGACAAGAGTGGAATTCTGGTGATAAGCATCAATACCAGGCGTACCCCAGCTGGTTATGGTCATCACACAACTTTCCATCTCTGGCACCAAGGCCTCGCATTGTAAGGACTCTGACGACTGTAGAGCCCGACCATCTGTCACGTGGTCAGGTAGGGGATGCGTGTTTGACCAGGATACAATATGACGATACAAATTGTACACAGATATACGATTCCACCGTAAATAGCATGCAATCTGATAGTACTGACAGCAATCAGACGCAAAATACCTTGCTTCCTGATGCACAGACTTTAATGGATATTCCAGATACGGTGAAAACCACTGACCTACATGAGACGGAACACACCCAGGACGATGATATAGATGTCCTACAGACAACACCAAGCGACAAGCAAGGAAACATGTTCAGATAACAGTGACAACGACGCACAGAAAGTAGAGGACTTAGATGACCAAGGCGACGAGACAATCTCGCTGAACAACATGACCTCACTTGAAGACAATTCACACACACCGTGGTAGACAACACGACAGACACAGTGGAAAGCATACAGGACAGTCATCAGACAGACAACTTTCAACAACAGACTGCTAGTGACACTGGCGCCCATTTCAAATCAGGACAAGACGAAGCGGTCAGTAAGCAAACAGCTGACAATAGAAAAACAGCTGACAAAAGGAATTATGTTTCCTCAGAATCAGCACAGGCTGGACAACATACCACAGCACACAACGGAACCGAGAATAACCACACAGCAGAAAAATGAGGTAGGGACAGCGAGTACTACACGTAACACACGGTCTACTCAACAAAGAAGTCATTCATGCACAGGTAGAACTGGCAACCGACAAAGTACACTTTACGAAACCACAGACAGACAGGCAAAAAAAAAGGAAAAAAAAAATAGGGGGACTCGGCCCGCCCATGTTGACAAAAGGCTGAAGTTTGTAACGTATAATATAGAAGGAATTTCACAGGTTTTCAACTCGGAGCTGAAGGCTTATCTTTGCAATTTCGATTTCTGTTTACTCGTTGAAACATTTGCTACAATGTTCCATCCTATCTTTTTCCTGATTATGATTTTTTGTGATACCTGGGGTTCGGTTGTCTGAAGGAGTGACTGCACGTTTGTCTGGTGGTCTTGCACTACTCGTGAAGAAAGAGCTGTCAATTATGTTGAACAAGTACATGTGGAATATGACAATATTATTGTTGTGAAAATGGCAGGGGAGCTCTTTACTTTTGGTGATACTGTTCTTCTGGTTGGTGTTTATTTACCACCCAGTTCATCTGACTATTACAGAGACACAGAAATTACAAATGGTATTACTATCTTGGAACATTGCATAATGGACCTCATTGAAACACATGGCAACTGTCCTTTCTTGATGATGGGGGACTTTAATGCACGCACTGGCGGTGTAAATGCATGTGAAAGTAGTGAAGACTTAGGTGTGGACCCATCACGTGGCATTGATGATGACGATTATGATGATGACGCTAGTCGAACATCAAAAGATAGAGTCTGTAATGACCTCGGACAGCAATTGATTGACTTGTGTAAATGCTTTGATTTGTGCATACTAAACGGTACTCTACAAAATGATGCTTCTTTTGGCAATTACACTTATATTTCTCCAACCGGATGCAGTATTGTCGATTACTTCATAACTTCCCATGTATTACTAAAATTATGCACAGATTTGAATGTCACACCACGCATTGAATCTAAGCATATGCCTGTGGAACTGTGTATTGGGCATACTGACGATGACGGTTTACAGGGTATGGCCCCAAATCCTATTAAAATTGAAAAGTTGAAATGGGACACGGGAAAAAGTAAATGATTTTTTTTTATGCAAAGTGTCTGACGAAGAATTTAAAAAATACGTTAGAAAAAGCAACGCGTCTAATTGATGTTGACGTTAACGAAGCAATTAATTGTTTTAACGAGGCATTGCATGATGCAAGTTCATGTATGGAAACAACTATCATTATTGGCAAAAATAAAACAGCAGCTTGGTTTGACTCAGACTGTAAAGATTCAAAGCGCGAGCTCCGCCGGATTTACGCAAACTGTATACCTTAAGCCAAAGCCTGATGAAGCAAGATCGAGGAGTACAGAAAGCAGACAAATTAGAACAAACAGAGATATGGGAAGCATTGCTGAATCTGAAGAGGAGCAAACAGCTAGAGAGCACTATAATCAAAAACGTAGGGAGTACAAAGAACTGCTACGGACAAAGCATAAGGCTCACCGTGATAAAGTTGTCAAGTCCCTGAACGAAAACATAGAAATCCCAAGGAATTCTGGAGCAAAGTGAAATCTCTTAACACCAACATGCCATCAGGCTGCTTGATCAGCAAAGAGGAGTGGTTCAGACATTTTTCTGGTGTGTTTCATTCTGATTCATATGAGGATAACGAAAATAATACTTGTGATCAGTCAGAAACTGTTACTATTGGTGAAGATGGAAATCTTGACATAGATTCTCTTGAAAGTGACATTACAGAGGGTGAAGTTTTTGCAGCTATCCGTGCCCTTAAGAATGGTAAGGCAGCTGCCCTGATCGTTTAATTGGAGAAGTTTTCAAAAATGCAGCTCTTATCATTGTACCTTTTCTGATAATTTTGTTTTTAACAAACTGTTCTCTTCGGGTATTTATCCACCCCAGTGGTCAGAAGCTATTATTCAACCACTTCATAAAAAAAAAGGTGATAGGGGTTCTCCTGACAATTATAGGGGCATATCCCTTCTCAATGTTTGTGGTAAAATTTATAGTCACATTTTAAATCAAAGATTGAATAAATGGGTTTGAAGAAAATAACGTCATAAATGAAAGTCAAGCAGTCTTTTTAGAAAGAAATATAGTACCATCAATCATCATATCTTCACTTTATTTGCGATGATACAGAAACAATTATCGTATCATAAAAAAAATTATATGTCGCATTCATAGACTTCAGAAAAGCCTTTGACTCGATTGTACGCACAAACTGTGGAATGTTCTGAAGAAAAGAGGTATTCGTGGAAGAATGTATAACGCTATAACTAGTATATATCATGTAGTTAAAGCAAGAGTAAGAGCAGTTGAGTTAAGTGATACCTTTATGTGTCCTTTAGGACTTAAACAAGGAGATGTCTGCAGTCGTGTATTATTCTCACTCTTTATTGATGATTGGCATGTGAAATCGTTAATAAGGGAAAACATGGTCTTCAACTGATTCCCGACTTACTAGAATACTTATCCTTATGTTTGCAGACGACATAATATTAATATCCGACGCTGTAACTGGTCTTCAGAATCAGCTGAATGTGCTACACGATACTGCAATGAGTCTTGGTTTGTCGGTAAATCTTGACAAGTCCGACATTGTTGTGTTCAGAAATGGTGGGCATTTATCAATAAGGGAAATTTGGTTTTATGGACAGACTAAGATGTCGGTAGTTAACATGTATAAATACTTAGGTGTTTTTCTATCAACCAGATTGTCATTTTCCCACACCTTAAAGGAATTGGCTGGACGTGCAAAGAAGGGGGTAATTGACATTTTTAAGTTATTTGCGGTCGATTGGTGAAAGATCTCCAAAAATATTTTTCAAATTGTTTGATGCACAGTACAACCGATGCTGAACTATGGTGCGGAAGTTTGGGGTCTTATTGCAAATAACGACATAATAGAAAAAAGTCCATATCTTCGCACTGAAGCGTTTTCTAAATGTTAGTATCAGAACACCAAATGCAATGATCTACGGTGAATTGGGCAGATTTCCCCTGTATATATAATATATATGTGAGATGCATTAAATATTGGCTTAAACTTCTCAAGATGCCAGAACATCGACTGCCGTTAAAAGCTTACAAGATGTTACTCTACCTTCATGAGCAAAATCGAAATACATGGGCCTCGTCATTTGTTTTACGCTGTACACAATACGGATTTCAAGATGTTTGGGAAAAATCAGGGGGTCGAAGATGAAAAGAAATTTCTTGCCACTTTTCGTGACAGGCTAATTAGTGAGTTCAAAGAACATTGGTCTCATCAGCTTTTTGCTAGCGAACGTTTCTCATTGTACCGTACATTCAAAAGTAGTTTGGAGCTTTTCATCATATTTGTTGGATGATCTGAAACATATTGAAGCTAGAACTAGTCTCATTCGCTTCCGGCTTGGCGTGGCGCAAATCAATATTCACAGACTCCGTTTTAGAACTAACGCAACAGAGAGAAGAGATGGCGTGTCCTTTCTGTGAATCCCAAAAAAGAAACGGAAGTCCATTTTGTCTTACAATGTCCGAGATACGAGGCTCTAAGACACCACTATATCCGGCTAAGTACTATAACAATCCATCAAGTTTCAAATTAACTCTTCTCTTAGCATGTGAAAATAAGAATGTGTTTGTGCGCTTGGCTATATTCCTAGTCAAAGCATTCAAATTAAGGCATATGTAAACAGAATGCTTGAATTGTATGTGGATTTAATTGTTACTTTCAGTACTTTTTGGCTTATTTTGTGTAACCTTCTCTTTCCTCTGCTTCTTCTAGTAAAGATAACGATTTCATGCATACATGCATGCATGCTTACACAATGACAGGCGTACAGACGCAAAGAAAAAAAAAAAGTAACTATACATATATACATATATAGACAGAGAGAGAGAGAGAGAGAGAGAGAGAGAGAGAGAGAGAGAGAGAGAGAGAGAGAGAGAGCAAGAGACAAGAGAGAGAGAGCAAAGAGACAGACAGAGACAGAAGACAGACAGAGACACACACACACACAAGACACACAGCACAAACACTGACCGCGCGACAGACAGCGCATTCACACACACACACACACACACACACACACACACACACACACACACACACACACACACACACACGCCCGCGCGCGTGCGCGCGTTCACACACACACGCACGCACGCACGCACACACACACACACACACACACACACACACACACACACACACACACACACGCACGCACTTATGAACCAACATGCACGAACGTACGCACTATATACTGTTATTTATAACTACGGCATGGGAAAACCATGATCATAAGGCATACCGTATCTCTCCCTCCCCCTCTCTCTCTCCTCTCTCTCTCTCTCTCTCTCTCCTCTCTCTCTCTCTCTCTCTCTCTCTCTCTCTCTTCTCTCTCCTCTCTCCCTCTCGTGCGTGTATGTGTGCTGTGTGCGTGCGTGCGTGCGTGCGTGCGTGCGTGCGTGCGTGCGTGCGTGCGTGCGTGCGTGCGTGCGTGCGTGTTGCGTGTGTGTGTGTGTGTATGTGTGTGTGTGTGTGTGTGTGTGTGTGTGTGTGTGTGTGTGTGTGCGTTTGTTGTGTGTGTGTGTGTGTGTGTGTGTGTGTGTGTGTGTGTGTGTGTGTGTGTGTCTTCTCCCACTCACTCTTTTTATTGTAAGAGAAACAGCTTTGTCTTAATCAGTGGATACTGCACCCTCATTGGAATAATTCTTGTTATTGCATGGGATCTGCTCGCAGCCCTTCACAAGTGTCGGTTACCTTTCGTTGAATAAATCATTAGCAGTCGCATTCTCTCTCTCTGTCTCTCTCTCTCTCTCTTCTCTCTCTCTCTCTCTCTCTCTCTCTCTCTCTCTCTCTCTCTCTCTCTCTCTCTCTCTCTCTTTTTTTTCCCCGGGGCTGGGTGGAAAAAAAAAGCATGCACAATTTGCCTATCTCATTACCCTGGTAAACTTAAATTTCCTTTGTTCGATCGTTCGTTCGTTCGTTCTGTCTGTCTGTCTGTCTGTCTGTCTGTCTGTCTCTCTCTGTCATACCCTGTACCTCTCTCTCTCTCTCTCTCTCTCTCTCTCTTCTCTCTCTCTCTCTCTCTCTCTCTCTCTCTCTCTCTCTCTCTCTCTCTCTCTCTCTCTCTCTGTGTCATACCCTGTACCTCTGGCTCTGATTTTATCTCCCCTCATTCCCCTTCTCCCCTTTCTTTCTTTCTTTCAGAAATGGCGGATTTCAACCTGTGTCCAGGAACGGTCGTTTATATTTACAACAGAATGTTCAAGAGAGGGACAATCTAGAAGCACCATGGCCGTTTCAGTGGATCGATCAGGGGGAAGGATGGTGGTTACAATACCAGGGCCATGTCTAATGTTTGGGACTGACTGCACATCCAGCAAAATGGCGTCTGTATTACACACCGAAGACAGCAATACAGACAGTGTTCTCTGTCTCTTTAGCAAAACAAGGATGATTACTTTGACTCTTTCTCCCCGTCTGTTTCCCCGGGAAGCAAATACGAGAAATACGTGTGGGATTCGAACAGCATTTTAGATTAACCCCAGATTGTGATTCTTTAAGGATCTAGAGTTCAACAAGTTTCCAACATGTAATCAGTCTTTCCGGATGATCGCTCGTAGAGCAACGCAACAAAATCATGAGAGCAAATCGCTTCACGCGATAGGACGGTCTTGGTTGGGAAAGCAGTCTACCAAAGCAGCTACTAGGCACTGATACTTCCCAAAAGAAAAAGCTTTTAAGAGACGGACAAGACGCAAAAATCAGTAAGAAATCCACTGCCACTGATGACCAGAGGGTTATTGCTGGCCCAGCGCAAGTCAGCTACGGTGGTCGTCATCCTGGGTGAAATGTACATTAACATAAATGAGAATTCCAGTTAACTGACAGATGAGGGGGGAAAAGAGGAAAACCGTCAGCAATGAAGGCCACTGACGACAAGATGGTACATGGTGGTGTGAAAGATGTTGCCAACACATCTGGAGTCAGCAGATTCAAAACCCAAACTGTCAAAGGACAACAAGATATAACAAAGGACATACACAGGCCTCGACATCCATGTTGTGGAAGATGTAAGTCATTGTGATACAGTCCCCTGTATTTCAGTGACATAGGTCAGCAATGTGAGCGGTGTCCATGAGGTGGTATACAGACAGACGCACACAACAGCGATCCAGTGACTGAAACAGGGGCGAAACTTCGTAAAACAGTCAAAGCAGATGTAGAAGGAACTTCTATTGCTCACCCATCAGTGCTGTTAGA
>JADBJO010005533.1:155000-159647 GCA_016801955.1 Conus betulinus
CCTCTCTGTCTGTATCCCCCATCTATGTACTATCTGTCGGTCTGCTGTCTTTTTCACTGTATGTCTGTCTGTCTGCCCTCAGTCCCTCTGTTTTCTTCTGTCCTGTCCTCTGCCGTTCTCGCTCTGTCCCCTCTGCTCTGTCTTGTCTCTGTCTGTCCCTGTCTGTCATTCTGTCTGTCTGGTATGTTTTCTCTCTCTCTTCTCTCTGCGCTACGCATCTCCTCTTCTCTCCTCTCTCCCCTCCGTCTCATACCTCGTCTCCTCTCTCTCTCTCCTCTCTTCTCTCCCTCTCTCTCTCTCTCTCTCTCTCTCTCCCCGGTGTTTGGTGTGCGTGTCCTAATCATATAGATGTACGGGTAAGCACGATCTGATAACTATCCAAATGAGGCTGCCGCATCCTTCAGTTTTCTCCTTCTGCCCCTTCTCTGCCGCAAACCCTTTCCTTTGACGAATAGATTCGTAATGAAGGCGTGGACGCTTTTTAATTTTTTTTTTCAGATAAACCAGTTATTGCGCACGGCGCCAGTGTGTTTGTGTGTCGTGGGTGGTGTGGGGGGGGTGGGGGGTGGTGGGGGGGGTGGGGGTGGGGGACGGGGGGGGGTGCTGGAAGGGGCGCGCGCGCATTTGCCGGGCGCGCGCCGTGCGTGCGCGTGTGTCGTGTGTATGTTTGTGTGGTGTGTGTATGTGTGTATGTTTGGGGTGTGTGTGTGTGTGTGGTGTGTTGTGTGTGTGTGTGTGGTGTGTGTTGTGTGTGTGTGTGTTGTGAGTGGGTGTGTGGTGGGTGTGTGTAGTGGATGTTGTGTGGGTGTGTTGTGTGGAGAGCGGCGCGGTTTGTTTTTTGTGTGTGTGTGTGTTGTGTGGTGTGTGTGTGTGTGTGCGTGTTGTGTGTGTGGTGTGTGTGTGTGTGTGTGGTGTGTTTGTGTGTGTGGTGGTGTGTGTGTGTGTGTTGTGTGTGTTGGTGGTGTGTGTGTGGTGTGTGTGGGTGTGTGGTGGTGTGTGAGCGGCGCTGCGTTTTGGTGTGTGTGTGGGTGTGTGTGTGGTGTGTGTGTGTGTGTGTGTTGTGCGTGTGTTTTGTGTGTGTGTTTGTGTTTGTGGTGTGGAGTGTGTGTTGTGTGTGTGTGTGTTGGTGGTGTGTGTGTGTGTGTGTTGAGCGAGCGCGTTTTGAGGTGTCTGTGGTGTGTGCGCGTGTGTGTGTGTGTGTGGTGTATGTGGTGTGGGGGTGTGTGTCCGTGTGTGCGTGCGTGTTTGTGCACACAAACCGCGCTTGCATGTGTGTTGTGTGTGTGTGTGTTGTGTGTGTGTGCGTGTGTGTGTGTGTGGGTGTGTGTGTGTTGTGTGTGTGTTGTGGTGTGTTGTGTGTACGTTGTGTGTGTATGTGGTTGGTGCTGTGTGTGGTGTGTGTGTGTGGTGTGTGTGGGGTTTGTGTGTGTGTGGTTGCTCCCCCTGTAGGTGTGTGGTGCGTCCATGCGAGCGTGCGTGAGTGTGTGTGTGCGCGCACAGAGAGCACAGAGAAAGGAAGAGAGAGAGGAGGAGGACGAGAGGATGAGTGGGACGACATGGAACGGAGAGAGGAGGTGAGAGTGAGAGAGTGGAGGATGGAGGAGATAGAGAGGGGCTTTTCCCCTAGAGGGGGCCGAGGAGGAGGGATGCGGGAGCGAGAGGGAGCGATGAGAGACGATAGAGAGAGAGGAGAGTTTTGAACCCTTTTCCCAGACTCTCCACACAAAACGTAGGGTTCCTCTTTAAACGTATAGGGTTCCTTTTTGTGTTTGTTTTTTTTTGTTTTTTGTTTTTTTTGAGAACAAACATCTCAGAGGGAAGGAGGACACGGTTTTAAGGAGGAGGAGGAGGAGGAGGAGGAGGAGGAGCCAGGTTGGAGCAAGCGCAAACTTGAGACAAGGCAACCCATGCACTTTATCATGGAGAGAGAGAAGACGTGGAGGGGATTGAGATGGGGAAGGAAATGGGCGGTGGGGCATGAAATGGTCGGGGGGGGGGGGGTGGGGGGGATGTGCAAAAAGACCGTGTGGGAGTTTTGTTGTAAACAGGACTGCAACCATTGTGCCTTTTTGTGTCTCTCCCCTTTCACCGCCCCTAAGCATCGAACACACCCCTGATGGTGTGACTAGACTGTGTCTGTAACGTTTTGACGACAGTCCTGGGCTGGCCAAAAGGACTGGAGGGTGGAGTGCAATGTCATCCGTCAGTCTGGACACTGACCGAGGACGCCAGTCAACGCCAGACAGAAGAAGCTGCCCCTGGTCAATCTGAGATGACGTCAAACACTCCCTAGGTGGGCGAGGAAGTGGATGGGGGGCTGGGGAATTTGGGCGGCACTATGGGGGAGTGGAGAGTAGGGCGGTGTGGACAGGGATATGCTTAGCATTAAGCACGGACCATGCAAAAACAGACCAACAAAATGCAAGAACAAACAAACAAAGTAAAAAAAACGTGCAAGCAAACAAGCAAGCGAACAAACAAACATGCAAACAGACAAACGAGCAAGCAAAACAAGCAAGCAAACAAACAAATATGCAAACATACAAAACAAACAGACTACTGGTCGTCGATGGGCGTTTCCTTAATCAACATGAAGCGGTCCACAAGTGATTTAATCCTTATTTTTTATAATTTCTTGAACAGCACAGAACTGAAGAACAGGACCTGAACAGTAACTGAACAACAGGAAATGAACAGTGACTGGACAACAGGAAATGGTGCTGAACAGCTGACCGGAACATTACTGAACAAACATGACATGAACAATGGACTGAACAACATGCAATGACAGTGTACTGAACAGGAAATGAGTGAACAACAGGAAATGAACATTGTGAACAGCATAACTGAACAATGACGGAAATGAACAGTGACTGAACAACAGGAAATGAACAGTGACTGAACAGCATGACCTGAACAATGACTGAACAATGACATGACATGAACAGTGAACAGTGACTGAAACAACAGGAAATGAACAGTGACTGATACAGCATGACCTGAACAATGACCTGAACAGTGACTGAACAACATGACATGAGCAGTGACTGAATAACATGACCTGAACAGTGACCTGAACAACATGACCTGAATATTGATTGAGCTGGTGACCTGAAGTTACTGAACGACATGGCCGTCACACTCTAAAAATGTGTACTTATTTGCCTAATTGTTTATACATCACTTTGAATGCCACACTATTGAGAGGGGCATGATTGCGAGGCTTGAATATGTATGTATTGTACTTCGTAATCTTCTATATACGTTCGACATTTTCTTTTCCTCTCAGTGAGTATCATAGTGTCTGTAATTTTTTTTTCTGGCTTTGTTGGTTTGTTGGTGATTTGATTGTGTGGATTCGTCGTTTATATTTGTTGGTGATGGTGGTTTGTTAATAGTTTAGAGAGACAGGGAGAGAGAGAGAGAGGAGGGAAGAATCAAACAAAACCCTAAAATACATAGCCTAAAATTATGTGTTTCCGCTGTCGCTATTTCTAATGACCCCCTGGTGTCCAATTAAAAAGGAAATGTAACGATAAATTCACACTGAAAGTCTACTGGAGACTCACGATCTGAGGGAGGATAAAAGGATTTAAATGTCTACGACCTGGAACATTTACGGCGGAGAGTGGCTCTGGTGGTTAGGGCCTCCCCTTATTTTCACCAGTCCATCATGCCTGCTTCTTATTCTTCTGTCTTCTTTTTTCTTCTCCGCTCCTCCTCCTCCTCCTCATCAGAGGAAGAAGAAGGCGGGGCGGAGGGGAGGAGGAGGCGGAGGAGGAGGGCAGGAGACGGAGGAGGCGGATGGTCGGGAGGAGCGCGCGGAAGCAGCAGACGCAGAACCGAAGCGCAGGGAGACGGCGACGACGAAGAAGCGAGAGGAGGAGGAGGAGGAGGCGGCTGGGGGAGGCGGAGGTAGGAGGGGGGGCGGGGTGGGGAAAAGGGCGGGGGGGGGGGGGGGGGGGGGGGGGGGGGGGGAGGGGAGGGGGGCGGGGGGGGGGAGGTGGGGGGGGGCGGGGGGGGGGGATGGAGGAGTGAGGAGGAGGAGAAGGAGGGGAAGGAGGGAGAGGAGGAGGGAGGGGATTGGGGGGAGGTGAAGGGGGGGGGAGGGGGGGAGGGGGGGGAGGCGGGCGGAGGAAGGAGGAGGGGGGGGGGGGCGGGGGGGAACCGGGGGGGGGGGAGGGGGGGGGGGGGGGCGGCAGGAGGAGCGAGGGGGGGGGGAAGGAAGGCGAGGGGAACAAGGGGAGGGAGGAGAGAGAGAGGAGTGGAGGGGAGGAGGGGGGGGGGATAGGGAGCGGGGGAGAGAGGAAAGACGAAAGAAAAAGGGGGAGTTGGGAGGGGGGGAGGGAGACGCAGAGAAAAGGGGAATAAGAAGAGAGAGAAGGGAAAAGCAGGACAGGGGAAGAGGAGAAGGGAGAAAAGACAGTAAGGAAGAGGGGAAAGTATAAGGAAGAGCGGAAAGATGGAAGCGAGGAGAGAGAGTAGAGAGAGAGAGAGAGGAGGCGAGAGAGGAGAGAGAGAGAGAGAGCGATCTGTTGCTCACAAACCCAACAGCCAAACACCCCGGCACAACCAAAAAAAACAAGCACGCACACACATACAAAACACACACACAAACACACAACACACACCAAAAAGCAAGCAACG
>JADBJO010005534.1:0-10000 GCA_016801955.1 Conus betulinus
TACTGTACTGCTTGAAAATATCATAACTGTTGAGTTTCGTCTTTTACAAGATTTGAATTATGTCTTAACACTACGGCTTTAATCACGAATGAAGGAAACCTAGGTCAATATTTTGAAAGACATCAGCATTTAACATACCTGGCCACGGCACACAGTTGGTCACAGGATTCCGACATCCAATCCTGGCAACGTGGGCTCCAGGCATTCCCAGTGACCATGGCAGTTCCCGAGTTCACACAGGCATTTACTCCTTACACCAGTGACAGGCCAGACAGTATGTCAAAGCGGTGAAAACTTCCAGTGTTCGACGTCTGTCACAGGGTTAAGCCAAGGTCACGATCTCAGTATTTTCCAGCCTATTCTTCTGGACTTATCTTGGCCCTATCCCCCAACGATCTGGACTAGGACATGAATCCAGAATGCAGACCTAAAATCGATCACTTTCACCGGCGTCGTCTCGATGACAGGACCAAAATCCGAGAGAAGAAGTTATCCTTGAGGAACTTTCAGGCAAGAGCAGTGGATTTACTGCTCTTGTCAAGTGATTGCATTCTCCTGACACATGAGCAGTCTGGTCCCAGCTGGAAGCTGCCTAGTTTACCGATGCCTCCAATTCTCTTGCTTCATGGTCTGTTCTGAAAAGATGAAGATCCTTTGCAAACAGATCCCAGAATGCACGGTAACTCCTCAAACTGCATCTCTCAATGAAACACAGCTGAAGATGACCAGCAACTCTGATTACTCAGGAAGTATCACCGTGACTGATGAATAACAGGGATAGGAGGCCGTCCAGAATGAATGCCATTGGTGATACCAGAGATATGAATAAATACATGTACAGGTACATGCATCTATGTATTTCTCTGGTCAGGCCGTTAAGAGCCCCCAGCTCATAAACTGATCCAACACATCATCCCGTGACTAACAGAACTAAATACATGCAGGGACGTCGTTGAATGATCTGTGTGGATAAAAACACACGGCGTGGCAGCGAGCGCCACACACAGTTTTGTGCAGTTCCATGGGCATTTCTAGGAACCCTTGTGAGTACACATCAACGACAAGGTCTGGTGAAACTAGCTTCGGATTCACTGAACACGTGAATCTGGCATTAGTTCAACAGGCTCTGTACGAGTCATATGTTGATTCGATTACCCAGACAGGTTCTCTGCGCAACAAGGGATACTCAGTATACCATGTGATCACTAAGGAAACACCTCAGGACTAATACACTTTCCTGGGGCATCTCCTCTGGTACCACTTTTCTCAACCTTTGTTCCAGACACCTGACAGTGGGAATCAGAGCAGCCATGCGTCCTACAGGAAGGGCAGTGGCTTTGTGCTCCAAGCACCACAGCTCTGTGATGTCCACATTGACAAACACCCTGAAGGAGTGTCCCATGAAGCTGATGTGACCACACATCATACTCGTGGAAAAACGCGGATCCACCCGGACCTCGTGATGTGGATACAGCACACCAGAAACACACTTCTTGCTGTGTTTCCAGTTACGCAAACGACATGTGCCTTAACCATACAAAGTTCAACAACATAGCGACCTGCACATCTTCAGCCTTGTCAGCAACAAATGATGCACATGAATAGTATATGAACCTACAAGCAATTAAAAGCCAAACCAACATCATCGCTCTAGACAAGTCCTCCCGTCCCCTACAACCCACCATCCAAGATGACAGCCACTTGAGCATCGAAGCGTCTGACATCCCCTGCTGTATCCCACAGACAGATACAATCAAAGAAGGCACCCAACACCTTGGTTCCTGCTTCCAGAAGGTCCCCACCATTCCACGACGGACTGTGAATCAGAGGAATCTAGAGGTCTCAGCAAAACACGCCAACGACTAACTGAAAACCAGTCTCCTCACATACTCGAAGAACACAGTCACTGCGTGAAAGCACCCGCAAGACAGACCTCCTACAGACCTCAGCACCACCACCAAGGCGAGGCAGGCGACAGTAAATCGCGTCCGATCGGAACACTAGACGCATATCCTGGTTCAGTCCTTGGCGAAAGGAGCGAGAAAGACTCAAAGGAGTAAACTGAAAAATACCAAGCTCTTAAACAACCCGAAACTTTAACTTATGACAAGACATAAAATCACTGGAAATTATCGCTGTTTGACAGACTAACTGGCTAATCATTTGGAAGGAATACATGACCTGGTGAAGCTTCAAGGAACTGCTGAGTTCACTGAGAATGTGCCGCGCTGCAATCAGATGTAAATCACTGTTAGCTGACTCTTAGTTAAGATCCATATTCAATACAAAAGTGACAGTAATTACAAAGATGTCATCGGGACACTTTGCCACATCGTTAGGATTCTTAACAAAAACATTAACACTGAAAATCATTAAAGTTTTGTAACATTTCAGATCCATGCGTGTAAAGTAACATGTTAAGAATTAAAATCTATCGGTGTATGACAATTTGTAAGTTTACGTGGGTATATGAAGTTCTTGGTGTTGAATTAAGGGCTGTATTGCTCCAGTAAGAAAAGATAATCTATTGACTAAAAAATCTCAAATGATTTAAGGCATCTTCCGTAGATAGAGTGTCTTTTCAAACAGGGGATATTGCGGATATAGACGAACTGATAATACATAATCCAAATTTTGAAGAAAGGATAAAATCAGTTTCAAAACTGTGGATTCTCGTGCCTCAGCTTGACCGTTAAGTCCGAAAACGCACACCGACGGGAAAGGCCGACAGAAAAAAATCCATGTTTATTAGATATTCTGTATCAAAATGTTTTTAAACCGAGGTCACGCTGTTAAGAACAAGAGTCGGTGAAAAGAACTAAAATGTACACTATGTGTAATGCTGCATCGTTTGTAGGAAAATTTGAGTGCATTTAATACATAAAAAGAGGAGACTGTGGGAGGGAGAGGCGACAACGACAAGGGAGACCTCGGGCTTGTGGGGGGGGGGGGGGGGGGGTGGTGGTGGTGAGACCAGCTCATCTAGTCCGTTGAAGGTTTTGTCAGGCACAAAATATTTACATCAGGAAAGCGTCTTTAAACAGAGGTCAGGCATTGGTTAGAATCATGCATAAAAAGTGTGTTATGTGTTTTGAATGTATTACTTCAACATCAGGGAATGGCACTTTCAGGGAATGGCTCTACCCTTCATCACGATACACGATATTTTATCTGTCCTCATAGAATACAACGAAAATTTGTTTGTGGTGCCATCATCAAAATTCATGTATTACAGCAGATTATGAACGTGTATATAATTAAAAATATTCCACTCTTTCCACTGTGCTTGGTCATTCCTTGTCAATTCATTTATCCATTTTGTATCAGTCTGTACACACACACACACACACACACACACACACACACACACACACACACACACACACACACACACACACAGGCGCACACATCACCACCACAAACCACCATCACATATGCAGTATTAAACACCACACTTCAATAAACACCCCAACTGTAAAGCAGAACGTTCCAAGATAACTCAAAGTTAAGCATAAAAAGAAAACAAAAACAATAGCACCATTCAAAAGACCAATGATATTGCAAAATGTATAATTACTTAAACTATGACAACAACCTGCAGAGTTCAATCAAAATCAGGAAGAAAAGAGTTACCGCTAAGCAAGATGTTTGAAGTGGGGTGAGAGAGAGAGAGAGAGAGAGAGAGAGAGAGAGAGAGAGAGAGAGAGAGACAGTGTGTGTGTGTGTATGTGTGTGTGTGTGAAGGGAGATAATTCATAAGGTGTGAAAATAGGAAACAGACTTATATTAAGATTTTAACCATAAAAACATAACATTCCCTATTAAACCAAGTACGGAATAAAAGAGAACAAAATTTCATATACCAAGAAATTATATCACAAAAAGTATGATTGTTTAAACAGTAAAAATGAGACAATCAAATTAGATATAATTCAGGGATATTTATAGTAGTAAAATAGCTTGGATGGGGGGGGGGGGGGGGGGGGGTGGTCCTCACACACACACACACACACACACACACACACACACACACACACACACACACACACACACACACATGTATTTAGATAATTTAACAATACAACGTGACATTTCCTCTTAGCACCAAGTAAGGATAAACGAGAACAATGATTTCATTACCATGCCGTACTATCACAAAAAAAGTATGATTATTTAAACAGTAAAAGAAGACAATCAATTCAGGGATGAAAAATAGATTTGTAATAACGATAGCTTGGAAGGGAGGGTCCTTCACATTAGCAGATAATAGCACACTTACACAGAAACACACCCACACACACACACACACACACGCGCGCGCGCGCGAGCAAAGCAAAGTTGTTATATTTGATGGGAGCCGGGCCATTGGCCGATCAGAAAGTGTAAGTCAGCACTCGGATCACCGAGCCCCGTTTCCCTCAACTACAATTGACGATAAGCTTGAGAGGAGGGAGCTGTGATCGTCCCCACCAGCAAGTTCTGTCTGAGAGACATTGTTTTAATGCCAGGATAAACAGCCCGAAAGTTCGTCCTTCCCAAATTTTCTTTCTCGACCGGCTCCTATCTTGAGCTGAGTTTGCTACGGTCTCAGTTGGGAAAACTGAGACCACACAGTCGAGTTTCATCCATTTAATCGATGCGTCTTTGACAGTTTTGCTCAAATTTTCCTGACCAACAATGCAGGTGCCTGTATCTCTCGGACCTGATTGACGCTGGGATATATTATGAAAGGATGCGTAGTGTACAGCCCCGTCATGCAGTCTCAGACCGGTATGGAAATGCGTAGCACCATCTTCATCATCCTCATTCTCATCGATCAGCATAAAAAAGTCTCAAATTCTGTGGCCCTTCATGCCCTGCTCTCATGCTGACCTCAGGTTTTATGTCTATTCCACGTCTGTGGCTTTGTTTGATTCCGTCGGGGGTCACCGGTATCGACGAGTCCATGGGGGCTGTCGTTGGACAGATGTAGTCGCGCCCTCCGGTGGGAGAGCTCACTCACATCGGCTCCGCGACTGCTATTGTCCTTAATGGGGTATTAGTAGGAGGTGTCTTGCGTGTGTTGGACAGAACAGGCGCCACTGAACACCACCGAAGTGACTCGGCAGCAGTGCAATGTCTCCTCCGGCGGGTTGCCTCTTGACGACTTGACATTTACTGCTCTCTGTGGATTGCGGTGCTGAGGTTGCGGCGGGAATGACCGGGCTGTGGCTGTGGACGGGGTGTCAGAATGAGCGGCGTGGGTGCACTGCCACTGAGGTGGCACAGAAGATTGGACAGCGAAATAAAACAAACAAACAAACAAACAAAAAGATAGGAGCGTGAAATGTACAGAGCAAAATCGGAAAAAAAAAAAAGGAAGGGGGGGGGGGGGGGGGGGGGGGGGGGGGGGGGGGGGGGGGGGGGGGGGGGGGGAGGGGGGGAGGAGAAAGAGGGGGGAGGGACGGGGCAGGGACGGGGCAGAAAGAAAACATACTGAACTGACAGTAAGGGGTGTGGCTACCCAGAATGGATTTAGTCCAATGTTAGACCAACATGTCCAAGGAACCAGAGATCACCGATATTTCCTATTCTGGCGAGTCGTAATGGAGAAGATACGGTCCTTTTTCTTCATGCTCTTTCAGGTTTCAAATATTGAGAATGACGTATTCACGCGGCCAGTCTTCAAGGACTCTACATCCAAACGGTCACAGGCAAAATGTAGATTTAGAACTGCCAGTTGATGCGCGCTTTTTGCCCTTTCCTGCGCGATTGCTTTTTCGGCCTTTCTTGGATCATTCCTCAAACTGCATTCCGATTCGACAACGTACTCCGCCCTCCCTCTCTGTCTCCTTCCGGTTTCAGTTTCAGTTTCATCAAGGAGGCGTCACTGTGTGCAGACTAGTCCATATACGCTACATCACATCCGCTACGTTTTAAGACCACACTACGCATGATTTGAAGCTGATGGATAAATGAATTAACGAAGGTGAAAGAATTGAAGAAGAGGGTCTCGTGGCTAAGACTTAGCAGATGCCTGACCTACGCATTAGTCCAGTGCGCTGGTCAGACCTTGCCTCCTTCCAGTACGCACAAGTATTTAGGACTATAATTTTCCGCAAAATTGGGTGTCTCATCCTCTGGCTGCAGAGGGTAACAAGGTGGTTACTGGGCTACCTCTACAGGACTATGCAATCGTGACATCCAGTCTACTTTTTGATGCCAGAGTGCAGCCATTGCTTCTGTACGGATCAGAAAGAAATCTGGGTCAAGACAAAGTATGAAAATACACAAGAGAAAGTGCATATATAGGTATACTCATATCAATGAAAATTCTTACCGGGGGAAAAGGAAATTTGAGGGAGGCGAAGGGAGGGGCGGGGGGAGGGGGGGGGGGGGGGGGGGGGGGAGTGAGATCTACCAACTCGAGCTGAAATATTACTGGTCATGAAGATTGGGTTCATGAACTCGGCTGGGCGTAGACAGGGGGTGGGAGAAGGGAAAAGGAAGGCTGAGGGAAGGAGGGGCTCGGACAGGGGTCGGAGTGGGGCCGAAAATGGAAGAATGACCTTTTGAACCCCCTCACCTAGCCTTCCACTCCTCTGTCCATCAGCATGAGAATTGGGACTAGGACATGTTCAGAACGCCATCAGTTTTAGCTTGTTTGTCAAACTGAAATAAAAGCAATGACTACTATCTGCAACCGGTACTGTCATAGTCATGGTTTGAAGTGCATCTAAATGAGCGCGAACAAATGAAACCTGCAAACCTGGGGTTTCCCAGAATATAGGTCCAAATGAGCATATTGAGTAAACTAACTTGGTTACCACAAAACTAACCATCATTTGAAAATGTTTAGTGAGGCATTGGATTCTGAATTCCAGTATTAATACAATTCAATTAACATAACACAACAATGGTGTCGGAGAGGGGGGGAGGTGAGGACAAGGGGTACTAGGCCCTTCCCAGAGGAGAGGGGGTGGGAGGGAAGGTGGGATGAGGAGTTGGAGCTCGGGAGTGGGGGTGGGGGAGGGAGGGTGTCAGTGGGACGACTGGGATGCGTGAAGGTTCAAATCGTGAACTGTAAGGAATGAACATACTTTTTGCGTTGTAACCATAAATACAAACATTTTACCTGTAAGAGGAGTTAATGCACATTCAACAAAAGCTTAACTGATAAAGCAAATCGATTTATTTCTGTTATTAGATGACAGAAAGAAACAAACAGTGAAAAAATTACTATTCTTAATAAATTCAAATGAACCACTAATAATTTAATAATTTCACTTAAACGTGGACACAGAGTGGAGTAGGGGTGAAAGGATGGTGGAGAGAGGAGATGGAAAATACTCTTCAAATCTGCTACTGCTACCCTAGCTAGAGAGAGAGAAGATTCAAGAGAGCGAAAACTTTCCTTTAAGTGAACAACTTCAACCTAGTTGACAAAGGGGGCTGATGTGGTCCTGATGTTTGTTCAAAACCAATGTAAATTTCGAAACTGACAATGGATCAACATGAACAGTCCGCTCCTCCCCCCCCACCTTGATTTAAGAGCCCATTGTGGAGGTGTGCGTGTGAGTGCGGGACGGGGGGGGGGGGGGGGGGGGGGGGGTAGGCAGCGGCCTCAAAGTTATTGGCTGTTGGACTTCATCGAGAAGGCATGGCTTGTTGGTGCGTTGGAAAGTGTGTTTTGTGCTTCATTCCGTTGGAATATTGAAGCTAATTGATTGAGATCTCAAAGGACTGAAACAAAATGTTCCCGTAACATATACACCCTCGCCTCACTATTTGAAGGAAAGAAGCGTAAGATTGGTGTACAAGGGCTTCTCGACAGCTGCATGTAGTACAAAGACAAAATATCAAAGAAGAGTCTGTCCTTTTCAGTAAATTAAAACCTCAACTGGAACTCACCGACTTCGAACTGGTTTCCACACATTGCGGCAGGCAGCAGAAAGACGCACGCTCACCAACGACGTCGGAATGCTATGCAGAGAGAGAGAGAGAGGTCAATACAGGTAAGTAATAGTCAAAAATGACGGCTGTCCTTCCACATTGAAAAATTCAAAATTGAAGAGAGAAACGCGCTCACACTGATTGGAAGCCGGATGATCACGTGATACCACAAACTCACATGTATTTAGTTCACGTGCGTGTGGTGCCTCGAAAGAAATGCGCTTGCGACTTTGGATACTGTTGCATGAGTGTCGCCTTCTTTCGCACCGATGGCAGCACGTGTTTCATGGTTTTACGTCCAACTCAACTTCCCAATACTCGCGTCTCTAAAATGAATGGACACCGCGGCCACCCCCCCTCCACACACACACACACACACACAAAACACACACACACACACACACACACACACACACACACACACACACACTCTCTCTCTCTCTCTCTCTCTCTCTCTCTCTCTCTCTCTCTAACTGAAACCACTTATATTGTCAGACTAACTCATAGTTCTTCTGACATTCCAAAAAGCATTATGAAAAGAATGTCAACATGTTTTTAACAAAAAAAGGAATATATTCACACACACACACACACACACACACACACACACACACACACACACACACACACACACACATGCGCAAACATACACACACACACACACACACACACACACACACACACACACACACACACACACACACACACACCACACACACTCGCACACGCACACACACACACACAAACACACACACACACACACACACACACACACACACACACACACACACACACACACAAATGCACGCGCGCGCAGGCGCACACACACACACAAACGCTCACACACTCGCACACGCGCACACACACAGCGACACATACACACATACACACACACACACACACACACACACACACACACACACGCGCGTGCGCGCGCGCGCGCACACGCACACGCTAGCACACACACACACACACACGAGCGCGCTCGCACGCACACACACACACACACACACACACACACACACACACACACACCACACATTCACACACGCACACACACATACCCACACATGCACACACACACACACACACACACACACACACACACACACACACACACACACACACACATACACACACACACTCACACGGGTTGCGGGTTCGAACCTCCGCCGGGGCGTTTCGGTACAGGGGGATTTTTCCCTCGGAGTTAACATTGGTTCTGACTCCATTTCCCATACAGTCCTTCGAATGAGAACCGAGGTTCCGTGTGTGAACGCACGCATAACATCTTGCACACACGTAAAATCCCATCACCAACATTCGGAAGAGTAGGCCAGTTTGGCCGTTGGTATGGATGACACGTTACACATAGCATGCACCCTGAGTGAGAAATGGAAAGAATGAAGGAAGTAAGGAAAATGAGTGATCGATATTGAACGATACTGACTGGATGACACGGGAAACGACTGAATGAAGCGCCAGCTGGCAGCTCTTCAGTCGGCACTACCCAGGTAGGCAGCCCGTTGTGTAAACGTGTGTGATTGTAAAGCGCTTAGAGCTTGGCGTCTAGCCTCTCTCTCTCTCTCTCTCTCTCTCTCTCTCTTACTGGGTTCACTGGAGTACACGAAGAGAGGAAGACACGCTTGATGTGCTCTGTGTTCTTTGGTTGTTTGTGATCGGTTATAGGTGGTGCTGTGTCTTCAAAGTTGGTCAGCATCACGGTGAAACACCATGCCCTCGGATGCACTGCGATTCCGCCCTGTTTGTGAAGTATTCGCGGCAGTGTATGCTTCATTTAGGTTTGAAACGGGCAAAGTTTAAGGCCGCCATGCGAGTGTCCGTGTTGAAGTTGAGAACACGCAGTGACGGTGCCACCCTGGGATTGTTGTTTCTCTCTGTTTTTTTTACGGACAGTTAATCCTGCGTTGTGGCGATGTGGAGTTAAACCCCGGCCCAAAGACACAGTTTGAGGCAGGCACGACTTGGCAGTGGTGGAGCCACCCGCAGAGACAGTACCAGTGGACAGGAATCTGCATCTGGGTCGACAGCACTTCCCGCCGGATCC
>JADBJO010005534.1:15000-17500 GCA_016801955.1 Conus betulinus
GGAGGGGAGGGAGGGAGGGAGAGAGGAGAGAGAGAGAGAGAGAGAGGGATGGAGAGAGAGAGAGAGAGAGAGAGAGAGACAGACAGACAGACAGAGACAGACAAGAGAAACATAGAAAACAGACAGACAAACAGACAGAGAAGTGAGGAAACATGCAGAGAGAGAGAGTAGAGAGAGAGAGAGAGAGAGAGAGAGAGAGAGAGAGAGGCTAAATGATTACTGAGTGAGAAAAAGAGACAAAACACGAAGAAGCGAAGAAGGGAGACAGATATTGTATTAGTAAAATAGATTAGAAGGCTAGCTAAACTGCTGGCACACACACACTCTTTCACATGCACATCACACACGCATACACGTGCATACAAGCACACACATACACAACATAAACGCACGCACGCATGCACGCATGTACGCATGCACGTACGCACGCACACACGCACGCACACACACACACACACACACACACACACACACACACACACACACACACACACACACACACAGATGAAGACTTAGAGAGAAGGTGGAAGGCCTAAAGAAAGAGAGAGAGAGAGAGAGAGAGAGAGAGAGAGAGAGAGAGAGAGAGAGAGAGAGAGAGAGAGAAAGAGAGAGAGAGACAGAGAAGGAGACCGACAGACAGACAGTGAGAAAGACAGACAGACGAACAGACAGACAGACAGACAAATGTCGACGAAAATAGAGTGAGGTGAGAGATACAGACACGGAGACAACAGAGAGATTCACAGGTACATGAAGACTTGCAGAGAGAGAGAGAGAGAGAGAGAGAGAGAGAGAGAGAGAGAGAGAGAGAGAGAGAGAGAGAGACGCTTTGATGCTTTGACGCTTTGATGATTTAATGCCTTCAGGTACAGGAGCCATTGAGGGAAGGGGGCTTACACATACGACTGGACACATTGCATCATGAGAGTATAAGGAAAATACACATTGTATCATTAAAGTATGAGGAAACTAAATGATTAAATTAACAAAACTATCAGGACGTAGAGGATTTAAGGATCGCTCACATTGTCAGGATGGCACAGATATTTATAACATAAACTAACTCACACGTAAACGATCAAATCCGACTAGAAGACTTCATACAGAACGTCCTTTCCTACGCTACCGTTCCCGTCCCTTTAGTTCCAAAACACAGTTCCCATCCCCTTCTCTCACCTTGCACGAATAAACATAAACAGTAAACGCCAGCTCACATTTTTCCATTCCTCCTTCTCCCAACCTCACCCTCTAATCCGACAGATCCCCAACCGCCCCGACCGCCCTCCCCCTACTCCCACCCCACCTTACCCTTCTCCACTCCCGACCTCGCGCTGTCCCAAATGCACGCATGCCTATGTGCGGCGCGCGCACGCACGCACACACACACATGCACACACACGCACGCACGCACGCACGCACGCACGCACGCACGCACGCACGCACGCACACACACACACACACACACACACACACACACACACACACACACACTAAGTCTACATGGCCATTCACTAATTACAAAACGACATACTAAGACAAAAAATAGGAACATTAGATTACAATACTATTGTCATTAAGCTTTAACTTCTTTTTTCTCGTCTTGGTAGCTTCAGTTAAATACTTAGCAAGGGCAATGATAGTTGTATCATTATCTGTTGCCAAAAGATTAATTAAACCACTGACTGTAGGTTGGATATAAGTCATATTGAAAAAAAAGAATATTTTTGGCGAATATCTGAAAAGAAGCAACATTGGAAAAGAAAGTACACTTTCGTCTTCCTTATTGTGACCGTGCATTGGGCAGTCAGCACTTTGTTCACTGGTCATAAACCAGTGTTTTTTTAGCACCTAGACCATGCACGTTTAATCTAACCTTTACCAGATCTTCTCTCATATTTTTATTCGTTATTAAAGGTGCCTATCCACTTGAAACGTGATTTTGAAAGAAACGGTACCACTCATATTTAATACTCAATATGGGTTTAATCTGAGTATCAAAAAGCTTCCAGAATAGAAAGGGTCAATTGTTTGTAGTTTCTTTAGTGATTTTTAAATTTCACTAACGCCCATTTTACCTTTTCTGCTCATGTCTAGTGGGCAGCACTCATACTTAATTTTGCTGTAAAATATCAAGGCTAAGTATTTGTATGTGTTTGTTATTCTTATTTCTTCGTTTCTATATGTCAATTTTTCTCTTATTCCAAGATAACCACCTTTACAGAAAATCATAATATTAGTCTTATCTAGATTTACTTCCAGACACAATCTGTCAGCCTCTTTTTTTTCAGATTGTTCAGCTGGTTCTGTAGACCTATAACGGTATCTGAGAGCAAAATCGCGTTGTCTGCAAAAAGCAAAAAAATTCTGAAGTTCCTGGTACCATCTGGATCCCGTGCTTCCCTTCCCTGATTAATTCTACGGCTAATTCATTGGCAAAAAGGAGAACATAATTGGGCTGAGTACACATCCTTGTTTTACTCCTCTTGGACAATGAAAAAAA
>JADBJO010005534.1:27500-30000 GCA_016801955.1 Conus betulinus
TAAATAAATTTTCAACCTCTTTCCAAAAGGTTTGAACGTAATTGCACATCCATAAAAAGTGTTGGACTGAATCTCTCTCTTCATTGCAGAATGTGCAGTTCGTCGTGTTTGTCAGGCCCATGGCATTTAAAACAATATTTGTGCCAATAATTCTGTGAATAATTCTAATTTGAGGCCATTTCAATTTTACATCTTTAATTTTGTGGACGTGGGTAAATACCTTCTTCCAAGAAACTTCAGAATTAAGTTTTTGTAGCCATTGAGAGCAACAGTTTGGCTTACGCTCATCTTGAGTAAAAATTTCATAGTATCGTTTAGCTCCTTTTGTTTCTCTCATAATAATATTAAAGCTCTCGGCATGTTCTGAATTGTGTTTGCATTATTATGATCAGGTTTTATTCCAGTTTTCTTTATGAATTCTTTCATTGAGGAAATACATCCACAGTATGAGACAAAATTTATAGTATAATCATCATTAGTCATGAATTCTTCAAAGTTCATGAATTGTCCATTTTCCTTCAGAAAATGTTTTATTGCATACTTTCATTTCTCAATTAATTTCTATTGTTTAATTATCTCATTTCCTGTTTTTATCTTGTCGTTTAAAAAAAAAAAAAGGTTCCGCTAGAAGTTCATTTAATGTTTGTGGTGTCACGCAAAGACAGAATTTCCTATAGGCTATAAACGTGTGTCTCCAGAACAAATTAGAGCTCATGTATCCTGTACGAAATGCTGGTCCATAATTTTCAATTTTTTCGGTCAATGGATATATTTTCGTAACAATGCTCTTCCATTTGTGATTTGTGATTTTAAGGTTTTTTTTTTTATCCATAAAAGTTTCAAAGCATTATATATATATTTTTATGTTGTATATTTAAGCCACCTTGCTTTATAGTTTAAATTGTTGTTTTTTCTGCTTATTCTATCTTGTTTACCATTCCACACAAAGCTAAAACACATCTTTTGAAGTTTTTGATTTGAGAGGTCAGGTGGGTTGGGTAACAAAATCCAGAGGTGTATGAGCTTAGACATAATAAGGGACTTGAGAACAGCAACTTTTCCGACTGGTGTTATACTTCTTTGAGACCAATTTTGAATAATATTTTAACTTCCCGAAAATTTATCGTCATAATTCACGTTTTCACATTCTTTCAAGTCTTGAGTAAACCAAATACCGAGCATTCTGAATTGAGAAGGGTTCCATATGATTTTTAGATGAGGACAATAATTACGACATCCTAGCCTTATTGCTTGCGTTTTTTGGCTGTTCATGAGGAGTCCTGAAACTTCCAAACTTGGTAAGGATATTAATAGACTGTTTCAAAAGATTTTTTGTCGCCATTGTTTACTAACTGAGTGTCATCAACGAATGGGATATTTTGTGTTCTACATCATTTATTTTTATGCCTTTTATCTTCTTTTCTTCCTTTATGATTATGGCTAAAATTTCTGCGCATATAATGATAAGTAAGGAGATATAGGGTCTCCCTGTCTGCATCCTCCTTCTACTTTAAACCACTGAGCAGCCTGGCCATTTACTATAACAGTTAATTTAATATCCTTATAGAACGTTTCTATTCAGTGACATATACTTTCACCAAAACCGAAAACCCTTAGAACGTTCACATAAAATCCCAATCAAGTGAGTCGAAGGCTTTTTCAAAGTCTATACAGAGCAACAGTCCAGGGAGGTTTTTCGCATTTAAATAATTAATCAAATCATAAATTAGTCTAATATTGTTGCCATAAATCTATTAGCCATGAAACCTGTTTGATCCTCACTGATTAGAGATGGTAAAACATTTCTTATTCTTCTTGAAATACACGAGGAAGCTATTTTTGTATACTACATTTAGGAGGGAAATAGGACGCCAATTTTTTTTTTTATATATTTTTTTGGGTTTATCACCTTTTGGTATGCAGATAATTAGTCCCTGCTTCTGTGTTGTTGAAAATTCTCCGTCTTTGTATGATTCATTTACAGATCTTACAACAAGTGGGCCCAGTGTTTTCCTAAAGAATTTAAAGAATTCAGCGCCAAAGCCATCTGTACCTGGGCTTTTACCATGCTTCATATTTTTGAAGCTTCGCTTGCTTCCTCTATAGTGATATCTCCTTCCAGTATGTTTTTCTCATCTTCAGATAACTGTGGAATTTTTTTTAACACGTTTTCTGATTTCACACTTTTCAGTTATCTTTTTCTTGTATAAATATTCGTAAAATGTTTTAACCTCCTTCAAAATATCTTTTTGTTCGTTTTATCGTTTCATCATCTTAGTCACTAGTTTAGTCATTTGTTTACTAATATAGTTTCTCTTTTCAAGGCTGCAAAAGTATTTTGATATTTTTTTTTTCACCATCTGCAATTCATCTCGTTTTTGATCTTAATAATACACCTTCCATTTTTTTTCCCTGATTGCTCTTAGTTCTTGTTTTTTTTTTTTCAATCATTCTTATTTCAATTTCTGTTTTATTCTCAAGATTTTCAAGACTTTCAATG
>JADBJO010005534.1:37500-55000 GCA_016801955.1 Conus betulinus
TCGTCTATGGTTGGTTCTCTGTCAAGCTCTTCCAGTTCTGGTAGGCGCTCTATGGCATTCTGGGCATCTTCTGTGACTACATTTTTCCTTGCATATAGCTCAGTGTAGTGTTCTACCCAGCGCTTCATCTGTTGTTCTCTGTCCTGAATCACCTCCCCTGTAGCTGATTCAAAGGGGCAGTTTTCTTCTGTCTGTGCTGGGCCCAGTGTCTGCTTGATGCCGTCATAAATCGCCTTAATGTTGCCTGTGTCAGCTGCGATCTGGATCTGGGAGCAGAGCTGAAGCCAATAATCGTTGGTGCATTGCCTGGCACACTGCTGGACTTTGCTGCGAGCAGCACGGAGAACCTGGAGGTTCTACTCACTGGGATTGGTTTTGTATGCTGTCAGGGCGTTTCTCTTGGCCTCGATGACTGGTGTCATTTCTTCTAAATGGGCTTCGAACCAATCAGCTGACTTGCTGGTCTTTTTGCCAAAAGTGGACATGGCGGGCGCTGTAGACAGTATCTCTGAAGTGTTCCCATCGGTCTTGGGCATCTGCAGTGGGTGGGACCAGGGAGAGAATCCTCCAACACACGCGCGCGAACTCTTCCACTTTTCTTTGATCGCGTGTTTTGCTGGTGTCGATGCGAGGCCGGCCCTCTTTTCTCCTACTGTGCTGTCTCTTTGTGCGGAGCTTCACGTTGCTGCACACCAAAGAGTGGTCAGTGTCACAATTGGCGCTCTGGTAGCTGCGAGTGATCTTGATGCTGGAAAGGTTGACACGTCTGGTGAGGATCAAATCGAGCTGATGCCAGTGTTTGGATCGAGGGTGCTTCAGGAGACTCGATGCTGAGGCTTCGTGTTGAAGAAGGTGTTACTGACGCACAACCCATGATGACAGCAGAGCTCTAGCAGGCGCTGGCCATTCTCTCGTCATTTTCTCAGTGCCGAGCTGACCCAAGCAGGTGAGCCAGGAGTTGTGATCGACACCTACTCTGGCGTTGAAATTGCCTGCGATTAACAGTAAATCTCTGTCGGGAATTCTCCTTACAGCAGCACTGAGGTCGTCATAAAACTTGTCTTTTGCTTCTGCTGTGATGCTAAATTTGGTGCGTAGGCACTAATTAGACTGACTGGTCCCGATGATGTTTGGAGTCGGAGAGACAGGAATTCGTTCTGTTCCTTCTACTGGTGGGGTTATAGACTCCAATAATCTGTTTCTAACTGCGAATCCCACGCCGTGTTCTCTGACCTCATCTGATGGTTTGCCCTGCCAGAACAAGGTGAAGTCTCTCTCCCTCACAGATCCTGTTTCTGGGAGCCTGGTTTCTTGAAGGGCGACAATGTCCATCTGCAGTCTGCTCAGTTCTCTGTCGATGACGGCTGTCTTGCGCGAACATCGTTTACTTCCTGCAGGTCATCAGAAAAGCCTGGTGTCATTGTCCTTACGTTCCACGTACCCAATTAAGGGCGGCGGAAGTTTCATTTTTCTGTTGCCTGGTGCATAGTTATCGATCCGCTTGTCGGTTTTCACCCTAAACCCCACGCACCTAGTGAGGCTAACGGACCGTGGCGGGGCAGCATCTTACTGGCTGGGGGCTGCCCAGCTTAAGGCGGGCGGTAGCTGCCCAGTGAGATGCGATGATCTCTCCCACCATCGGAAACAGCCCCTGGCGTCTGACTCTACCCCAATTGAGTATACAGACTTATAACCGGTAGACTATTAGTTCCCGTGTTTTTTGTCGACGCTGCAAAGCGAAGCTGGAGTGACCTCTCCAGAGTGCAAATCCTGGGTAAGTAAGTATGGAGGGCAAACTGTTACCCATGCAGTAGACCCCCTCTTCACGTCGCTGGAATGGTCCATTGGAAAGGCAAACGCCGATACACATGGTTCCAGTGCCGTCGCAGGAGTTGCCAGAACGTTGCTGTATGCAGCCTGGGACTGCCTTGGGGACTCCGACTCTGGATTATTCCTCAGGGTTGACTCCCGAAGCCTTTCCTAAGAGTGGGTATAGCCGCAGGCAGCGGAGGTTTGAGATCAGAGTTGTCCTTCTCTTAGGTGGGGTTGTCTTCCCAGACTAATGAGCCCCATCTGCCCAAGAAGGGGTGTTAGCCCTACACAAACCCGTTTAACCTCCGGATGTGTTGGTCTACATTAGTCTGACCTCTACCCTTCGACCTGTTCAGCTTGGGTGGTCCTACCAGGAGCATACGGCTCCCGCTGGCATAGCTCTCTGGGTCACAGAGGTACGCAAGCTCCCACACCACGACAAGGAGTAGACCGTTGTCCTCAATGTTATGATTAAATGAGTTAAGATTAGAAAAAGAGATATATTCTGGCCCCTGCTCATTAATGCATTACACATTCTAATTAAATCCAACATACGCTAGTGAATCTAGTTGTATGACAACCAGTTTAACATAAACATAACATTCTCATACGATCTGGCGCACAAAATGTATGATGTTATTGAAATCGTGAAATAGTGAAAAAACAAAAGACAGTTTACCTCAGCTGCCTGCTGAAGGACTAGTGGAATGTAAGCAGATACACTGTATTACACACATATACCCGCAGATACACTGCATTACACACATATACCCGCATATGCACCGCATTACACACATACCCGCATATACACTGCATTACACACACATATACCCACATATACACTACATTACACACATATACCCGCATATAGTGTAGAAAGAAACTCATGGAGAGCGTGGCAGCAGAGAGTCCTCAGAAGAGAAGCCCCCTTCAAGTAAGTGTTTCGGCCCTTATCTCCTGACACTCTAGGGGGTTGGGCCACACCCGGTTCATGACTCTGGATGTCCCTCTTCTGCACCTTTTGTCCCATCTTGGGACGATCCATGGCTGGGATTCGAACCCATGACCCATGCTCATTTTCCACTTAATGACTCGCACTCTAACCACTCAGCCACTGGGACACCTGATATTTGTGGGAAAGTTAAGCCTATGAAGTTCACTTTTGTTCCTCCTTGACCAGATCCAGCTTGAACACCTCTCTGCCGCTTATGCCATTGTTTTCAGGGCTCTGTTTTTTTTCCCTCCCTGCAACTGAAAGTTGTTTCATGAGGCTATATGCAGACGTTCCTACAAATCCCCTAGCTCCAATTTCTGCGGTGAGGACTTTGACCTGATAGCCTTCTCTCCTCAGGCTGTTTGCCAGATTAGCATACTTTTCAGTCTTGTAGATTTGAGCTGCCTCCATTCTCTTCTCATATGGCACCGTGAGCTCGTCATGATCAGCTGCTTGGTTGACTGAGAGCGGACTACTATGTCTGGTCTCATGCCACTCTTGCTGATGATCTCTGGGTGACTCATCCATTCTGGGAGGTCTGCAGTGCACTCCCAGTCATCTGCCCCATCTAGCAGACTCTGCCTGCATGTGGCACTGTTGTTCTTGGCCATAATTTGCGGCCTCCTGCCGTGAAGAATGTTGCGGGTGCTTTTGGAGTCCTGATTTTCCCTTTTGTGGTGTTGGTACTAGCCCAGACTACTTGTACAATCTCTTTGAGCACTTGGTTGTGCCTCCATATGTACCTTCCTTTAGCCAAGGCTACTTTACATGAGCATAGGACATGCTCCACTATTTGTTTTTCATGGCAGAGGGGGCATGCAGGATCATCTGTTTTTTTTTCCCCCACTTCACCAGGTTTGCATTTGAGGGCAGAAGGTCATATGCAGATCTGAGAATTAAGCATATCCTGAAAGGGGTCATGTGCCACATGTCATTCCAAGTGAGACGTCTTTGGAGTGCATTCTCCCACGTTGTCCATTGCCCTTGCTGGCTCTGCTGGACTGGTTTTTGGAGTCTTTTTTGGTCTTCTTCTTTTCTCATCTCCTGAATCATCATGTCTCTTTTGGCTTTTCCTTTGGCCTTTGACCACCATTCAGTTTTGGTCACCCCCAGTCCTTGTCTGTTGGTCTGTGTGTGTCCTGTTATTTCTCTGATCTTGAGACTTTCTTTTGCAGAATCCATCACCCCTTGAACGTTCCCATTTTCTGCCTGTCTTCAGCTGGGGCTTGATTGCTTCTACCATCTTGTCTCCTGAGTCCTCCAGCATGCTTTGAAGTCTGATCTTCCCTGCTTTGTATTCCTCCAGGATGGATTTCAGTGGTAGTTTCAGCTTTGCTTGGCGACAGTACAGCGCTATGTCAGTCAGACTGAGTGGGACACCAAGCCATTTCCTTGTGAACTTGTTGATTTTGGATTCCATTGCCTCCACTATGCTGGTGCAGATGTCGTATATCATCAGAGGCCATAGGAGCTTTGGTATCAACATGAACTGCAGACACCAGAACTTGTATTTACCAGGGATCCCACACTGGTCGATCGTCTCCAAGCCTTTTCCGAAATCTGTTTGGTTTCTTTTGTTCTTTGTGTGTCTTTCAGCGTATCATCATACCATCTTCCAAGGCTCTTGGCTGGTTGTTCTGTGACTGTTGGAATGGCCTGGTTGGCAACACTGAAGACCACAGATTCGGCCACTTTTCCTTCCCTCAGTGAGAGACTCCGTGATTTCTTTGGCTTGAACTTCATTCTGGATGAGGCAACTAGGTCGTCCAGCCTCTCCAGCACATGACGTGTCTCGTCTTCTCTGGATGAAATCACTGTAGTGTCATCCATGAAGGCCGTGTGAGGGGGCATCTTGTATCCATCGCCAAGGTCTGTTTGTCTTGCGTTGCTTGTTGCTGCTTTCAAGATGACTTCCATTGCCAACACGAACAGTATTGGGGAAATTGCACAGCCCATTGCAATGCCCACTTCCAAGTTGATCCAGTCTCTGTTGTGTACTCCTTGGGCAGAGAACCGCATTGAGAAGCCATTGAAGTACTTCTTGAGCATTTCGGGGATGTTCTTCTTTGGCACATGATACATCTCAAGAGCCAACTGTATCATCTCATGGGGTACAGATACATATGCGTTTGCCAGATCAAGCCACACTACGTCCAGGTCTCTCTTCTGTTTTTGCTCTTTGGATTGCGTCCCAGATCATTGTGGCGTGTTCTACACAGCCAGCCACGCCTGAGATGCCATCTTTTTGGACTGACACATCCAAGTACGTGATTACCATGAGGTACTTGGTCAGCCTTGTTGCCATAACAGAGAAGATTTTCCCTTCGACATTCAGTAATGATATTGGCCTGAACTGGCTGATGTCACTTGAGTTTTGCTCTTTGGGATGTACACACCATCTGCCATCATCCACTGGCCGCTGATCTTCTGGTTTCTCCAAGCTGATCGCAGCAGCCTGTGGGGGCACTCCAGCACCTTGGGACATTTCTGTACAGCTGGTAAGGTATTCCGTTGGCCCTGGGATGATTTGGCTCTGGCTTGTGTCGACCATCTTCTTGATTTCCGCCAACGTTGGAGGCTTGTCATTGAACTGTTCCTCAGGGTTGGTTGGCCACACCAGACCTTGAATGTCGAGTGGTGCTTTGCTCTGTGAGTCAGAGTGTTTTCCTCAGATGCTGCTCAAGAACTCCTTTGTCCACACTTAGGGTCCCAGATTTGGGCTGCTCAAACAGTGTTCTGGCAAACTGGAAGGGATCTCTGAAGAAGCGCGCTCTTGTGCCTTCTTTTTTGCTCCTCCTCTTCCTCGCAGATTCCGCTTTGCTGAGGGCGCTGTGATTTGCTTTCAGGTCTTTCCAGAGTTTTTCCAAGCCTTGTTTTTCAGCTGGCAGCGCGGTCTTCATTTGCTTCTTGAGATTTTTCTTTTGGATCCTGATCTTGTCCATCTCTCTTCCTGGCGTCTGGATTTCTTTTGAGGTGTTTTCTCTTTGGGTCGTATTGCTCCATAGGCGTCTCTACATGTGGCATACACAATGTCCCCATAAGTGGCTAGTTTGTGTTCCAGGGTGCTTTTCCCTATCAGTGCATCGAGTCTTGGACGATTTTTGCATCCAGTGTCTCCCAATCTTCATTTTCGTTTGCTCGTGGCAGGTTGAGTTTCAGGCGCCTGGCATCAAGGGCCTGTGCAAATTCCTCATCCGATCCAACAGCGTGGATGTCCTTGGCACTGTGGTTTAAATCCTGGCCTTGGTCTTCCGACGTCTAATCTGCTGATGCAGTGCGCCGCTACTCATTCAGATGAGTCTTCACACATCTCATCTTTGTTCTGTGGATCTTCATGCTACGGCTGATAGCGAAATGCTTTCACAGACACATGGATATTCCATTTGGTCCATGTTCATAGTCCGTTGCGGATTTGCAGTCGTGATTGGCTGAGCACCGATGAATTCATCATTCTCTCCCCCTTTCGGTGAATCCTGGGAGCATCTTTTCCTTTTGTACTTAGTAGCCACATGTTGAAGGCAAAGTGGGGAGCCAGCCCATGGAGCCCTTGGTTTCTGTCTTTCCCAGTGTCCTCCAGTCTTTCCGGACGTCCTCCGGCCTGTTCCCAGAAGTCAATGGTTTACCCATGCATCAGTAGAAAGAAACTCGAGGAGAGGCGTGGCAGCAGAAAGTCCTCAGAAGAGAAGCCCCCTTCAAGCAAGTGTTTCGGCCCTTATCTCCTGACACTCTAGGGGGGTTGGGCCGCATATACACTACATAACACACATATACCCACATGCACTGTATTACACAATATACCCACATATACACTACATTACACACATATACTCACATATACACTGCATTACACACATATACCTGCACACGTGTTTTAAGTGTTCCTTTCATGGCTGAAAATGTTGCGAGGTTCCAAAGCAAAGAAACTATTTTTCCATTCCATTTAATGGGAAACATCCAACGTCAGATAACTGAAGGCTTGAGCGTCTGAGTAAATATTCTGGAGTAATCCAACGCGTTTGTATATCGCATTGGTGTTTTTCAAGCGTGTTTGATAGTCGTTGTCTTCGGCGAGCGCGGCGAATTTAATCACCAATCTGAACACAGCTTCAGGCCTATCCCTCTGTTTTTTTTTTCTTTTTTACTTTTTGATTATAACGGACAATTTGTTTGCTTTTGTTTTGTGTTTTTTCAACTATGTGCTCCAGACAGATGTTCTTACTGTGTTGCATGTGACTATGGGCTGAGGTTAGAACCCAGTATACTGTAAAAAAAGAAACGCATACTTTTGTTGAAGAAAATCTATTTTTAATTTCATTAATTTAGCAACAATTCACTTGAAATCATTTCACAACAATTTTGTTTGTTTCAAATTTCATCAATTCCAGTGTCATTTCCAGTGTCTGTACAATTCACATCGCCAATACGCACTGTTCCAGGCAGCGAGGACTCAGTATGGGGTATGTCCACCACCTGCAGCAGTAACAGCCAGGCACCTGGCTGGCATGGAGTGGATCACATTGCAGATCATCTCTGCCGGCATGGTGTCTCACTCCTCCTGAAAGGCAGTGAACAGCTCGTTGACGTTGTCTGGAGCGTGCATTCGCGCCCGGACTCGTCTGTCCAGCTCATCCCGTATGTGCTCAACGGGATTGAGATCTGGCGCATTGAGGGCCAAGGGAGAACGTTGATGTTGTTGCGAGGGGTTGCATTGTAAGTCGCGCAGTATGAGGCCTGGCGTTGTCCTGTTGGAACAGCGTGCAAGGCCTGGCCATAAGAGGCAGGATATGAGGATGGAGAATTTCGGCCAGATACCACTGAGCGTTCAGCGTGCCTCGGACTCGGACCAGGGGACTCCCGTCAGAGTAGTGGATGGCCCACCACACCATGACGCCTCCATCACCATGGATAGGTGCCTCATCCACGCAATTCTGGTCGGAGCGCTTGCCATGTCTGAGGTACACCCTCCTTCTCCTGTGATGACGCTGGAGCAGGACGAAAAACTCATCTGAAAACCAGACCCTGTTTCAGTGGTTCTGGAGGTCCAGGGATGATGCTGAGTTGCCCACTGCAGCCTGTTCCCACGATGACGCCATCTGACAGGTCTGCAAGCCAAATAGCCCTGCAGCATGCAGGCGATTCTGAACCGTCTGGTTAGAGATTCTTTGACCTCCGGGTAATTGCTGGGCGGTTTATGAGGCTGACTGAAATCGATTTCGCAGGTGGCTGACCCAGATGTAGCAGTCTTGAGTTGATGTTATTGCCAAAGGCCTTCTAGAGCGTGGTCGGTTTGCCGTGGAGCCGCTGATGCGATGACGACTCAGAAGCCTGCTGAGGGTGCTCTGGGTCACGTTGAAGAGTTGGGTGACTTCAGGCTGACTTTGCCAGCTTGCAAACGCCCCAGTGCGTTGTCACCTTCTTGTTGACTGAGTCGCGACATTTCTGTACTTTATATTGATGGACTGGTCTTTCCTCAGAATGACTCACTGTGTGTATGGTTTGTTTGCCTTCCTTTGACCTTTCATTCACCAAAACGTGCATGAATTTGCTTCACTCAGGCGCAAAGCATGACCAAAAAGACGACACTGTCCAAGTGGCCATTTGTGTGCACGTGCAGTCCGACTGGCGCTAAATGCGTGAGCACACGTGAAGCACAAACGTAAACAAATATTGTCCACTGGTGGTTACATCCTACCAATGCTTTAGCATACACAGTGAAGATAATAACAAGTATGTGTTTCTTTTTTTGGACAGTATACATCGGGAGGTGACTAACCCCAGGCTTTGTATAAAGTGGGTGACAGTGACACGTGTATCAGATCGTGTGCAGGATCCTTGCAGGTGAACCTGACTTCAAATTTCTTCACTGTCTTCTTTGGGTTGGTAAGCTTTCCTCAACGACATTTTTGGCAAATGGGTGGTTTGTAAATAAGCTTATATTTCCTGACCATCGTGTTCAGTACGATAATTGTGTCTGTCAACAGCACAATTAATTCAATGAAAACCAGACTTGTATCAAAAACAGGTACAGTTTATTTTTTCTCTCTCTCCAAGGAAGATGGCTATAATTTGAATCAGTTCTCATTACTATATTTTGTATGAAGTGGCATTGTATTGCTCGTTTCCGCCAAAGTGTAAGTACTGGATATCTACCAATTTTACATTTCAGACCTGAAAGTAGTGGTTTTTGCATGCCAGCCTTCAGCTCGTGATTAACAAATATTACCGGACAAACACCAAAAACAACCAGCCAGAACTAAATGAGCAATGGTAGCCAAAGAGGGAAACGTATAAGTTTTGTGTTAATAAATAATCAAAACGTAATCCAAATCAATGGCAACTTGCAAATAAATGAAAAAAGGATATCTGCAATCTAAACAAAATTATTTTGTTGCATAATCTGGGTAAACAAAATATATTCATCTTCATGATATATAAGATTTGTGTATGTGAGATGTCTTTGCAATACATGCAAGATGGTTCGTAGTTTCTGTAGAGCTGCTTTGTGCAACTGGCAACCAGTGTTTAAAACTTAACGTCTCATGCTTGTTGAGACAGAAGAATTTTGGTGGATGTATATACACTGTGCCTTCCTTGTGGAGAATCTGTCCCTGCAACCGCTTATTTGACATCTTTTACCACGTTCCGTTTTTATCTTCATCATTTCTTGATTTCAGTCAGATGAAATACTTCAGGACAGAGCTGACAGCTGATGGGAATCATTCATTAGATTCACCAGAACAATATTATTCTAACTCTCTAGAAAACCGGTCGATGGCAAACCCCAATGGTATTACAGCTCTGCTGTAACGTTTTTTGCGTTGATGTTTTGACTCTGATGCTAATATACATGTGTGTGTTGTCTTTTTGCCTTTTATAATGACGCACACAATGTTCTATAGTGAAACATGGAAATGTGTGTCATCACCCCTGCAGTTCCAGGTCGACTACATTTCGTCGGCAATCATAAATTGACAGTAGATTTCTATTACTTGTAAATGTGCTATGTTTGTACACATGCATTGAGAAAGAACATGGTGACACGGTAGGGAGCATTGAACGTGAAATAGAACATGTCATCAAATGTTTTCATACTGCCACGCGCACTGAAAGAAGTCATTTTTGCTGTTTTAAGGTACTAGATGAAATGGGATCTCTTATTGTTGAAGAACATTGCAACATACTATGGAACACATCATTAATTGCTTTGCTGTTAAAAACACACAACATGCTGTTGAATACCAGACACTGTGAAACCTGTCATTAGCTGTTTAACGTAGCAACATGCAATGAAAACCGCCACAGTCTGTGTAACACAGCAACATCCAATGGGAACATGTCGTTGGCTTTTAGCATTTCAATATGGAATGAAACCTTTCATTAGATTTTAACAGTGCAGCTTGAAACAAAATACAGCTTTAGCAGTTCTAACACTCCAACCTACATTTACTTTTGAAAACACAAAACACAGTAAGTTATCAACGGAATTTTCAGCATCACCAAGATCATCAGCAGAATGAAACTGACGTGCATGTTCATCATCGCCGTGCTGTTCCTGACAGCCAGTCAGCTCATTACAGCTGATTACTCCAGAGGTGAGTTGAAACCTCTCTCTCTCTCTCTCTCTCTCTCTCTCTCTCTCTCTCTCTCTCTCTCTCTCTCTCTCTCTCTCTGTGTGTGTGTGAGAATGTCAGTCAGAGTCAAGTGTTCACAGAGTTTAATAAGGTAATGTGATGGAAATGGTATTAAAATGATAATGTGGAGAGTACCTTAAAGTGATAGATGTGTGACAAGAGTCCAAGCCAAAGATGTGTTGAGAGCACCTGCCCTCTCAATCACCAAGATCTCATTTCCCTCATTTACAGGTCACACTACATGGCAAACGGGGCGGGCCTTAAAGAAGATCACAGAGAACAGAACGTAGAAAAGAAGACTTGAAGGGGAGAAGATAGTTTTAAAACACCCAATAAGAATGCAGAAGACAAAACAGGGGAAAAGGCGGGAGGCACTTTGTTGAGGTCCTCATTTAGCCTGTCTGAGATGGGAGACCCCACCAGGGGCATCAGTTCCTTCCTTGTGCTTAGGCCAGTCAGCGACTTGGCTATATGGGCCTTGAAGAGTTTTGGAAAACTAGCCTTCCATCAAAATATTGATACCCTGTCAGCAGAGCCTGAGAAATCAGTGGACCACTTAGGAAGAATGTAATGTGGTAGAGGCAACGCACAAGGTGTAATGACGTGATTTAACATAGGTAATGGACAGAGTGAGTGTAATGACATGTTGGAGATAAAGAGATAATGCATAGGGTATGTTGTGATTTGACGGAGATACTGCGTCGAGTGTAATGACGTGTTGGAGATAAAGAGGTAATGCATAGGGTGTGTTGTGATTTGACGGAGATACTGCGTCGAGTGTAATGACGTGTTGGAGATAAAGAGGTAATGCAAAGGGTGTGTTGTGATTTGACGGAGAGACTGCGTCGAGTGTAATGACGTGTTGGAGATAAAGAGGTAATGCATAGGGTATGTTGTGATTTGACGGAGAGACTGCGTCGAGTGTAATGACGTGCTGGAGATAAAGAGGTAATGCTTAGAGTGTGTTGTGATTTGACGGAGATACTGCATCGACGGGCTGTGATAGAGGTACTGCACAGAGTGTGACCATGTAATGTGACAGAAATAATGCGTTAAGTACAATGGTGTGATGTGACAGAGGTAATGCATGAAATACAATGGCGTGATGTGACAGAGGTAATGCATGAAGTACAATGGTGTGATGTGACAGAAGTAATGCGTTAAGTACAATGGTGTGATGTGACAGAGGCAATGCATGAAGTACAATGATGTGATGTGACAGAAGTAATGCATGAAGTACAATGGTGTGATGTGACAGAAGTAATGCATGAAGTACAATGGTCTGATGTGACAGAAGTAATGCATGAAGTACAATGGTGTGATGTGACAGAAGTAATGCATGAAGTACAATGGTGTGATGTGACAGAAGTAATGTATGAAGTACAATGGTCTGATGTGACAGAAGTAATGCATGAAGTACAATGGTGTGATGTGACAGATGTAATGCATGGCGTACAATGGTGTGATGTGACAGAAGTAATGCATGAAGTACAATGGTGTGATGTGACAGATGTAATGCACGAAGTACAATGGTGTGATGTGACAGAAGTAATGTATGAAGTACAATGTGTGATGTGACAGATGTAATGCATGAAGTACAATGGTGTGATGTGACAGATGTAATGCATGGCGTACAATGGTGTGATGTGACAGGTGTAATGCATGGCGTACAATGGTGTGATGTGACAGATGTAATGCATGGCGTACAATGGTGTGATGTGACAGAAGTAATGCGTTAAGTACAATGGTGCTGTGTGACAGAAGTAATGCATGAAGTACAATGGTGTGATGTGACAGAAGTAATGCATGAAGTACAATGGTGTGATGTGACAGGAGTAATGCATGAAGTACAATATTGTGATGTGACAGATGTAATGCATGAAGTACAATGGTGTGATGTGACAGATGTAATGCATGGCGTACAATGGTGTGATGTGACAGAAGTAATGCATGAAGTACAATGGTGTGATGTGACAGATGTAATGCACGAAGTACAATGGTGTGATGTGACAGAAGTAATGTATGAAGTACAATGGTGTGATGTGACAGATGTAATGCATGAAGTACAATGGTGTGATGTGACAGATGTAATGCATGAAGTACAATGGTGTGATGTGACAGATGTAATGCATAGCGTACAATGGTGTGATGTGACAGATGTAATGCATGAAGTACAATGGTGTGATGTGACAGAAGTAATGCGTTAAGTACAGTGGTGCTGTGTGACAGAAGTAATGCATGAAGTACAATGGTGTGATGTGACAGAAGTAATGCATGAAGTACAATGGTGTGATGTGACAGAAGTAATGCATGAAGTACAATGGTCTGATGTGACAGATGTAATGCATGGCGTACAATGGTGTGATGTGACAGATGTAATGCATGGCGTACAATGGTGTGATGTGACAGATGTAATGGATGGCGTACAATGGTGTGATGTGACAGATGTAATGTATGAAGTACAATCGTGTGATGTGACAGATGTAATGCATGGCGTACAATGGGTGTGATGTGACAGATGTAATGCATGGCGTACAATGGTGTGATGTGACAGATGTAATGTATGAAGTACAATGGTGTGATGTGACAGAAGTAATGCATGAAATACAATGGTGTGATGTGACAGAGGTAATGCATGAAGTACAATGGTGTGATGTGACAGAAGTAATGCGTTAAGTACAATGGTGTGATGTGACAGAGGCAATGCATGAAGTACAATGGTGTAATGTGACAGAAGTAATGCATGAAGTACAATGGCGTGATGTGACAGAAGTAATGCATGAAGTACAATGGTCTGATGTGACAGAAGTAATGCATGAAGTACAATGGTGTGATGTGACAGAAGTAATGCATGAAGTACAATGGTGTGATGTGACAGAAGTAATGCATGAAGTACAATGGTGTGATGTGACAGAAGTAATATATGAAGTACAACTTGTGATGTGACAGATGTAATGCATGGCGTACAATGGTGTGATGTGACAGAAGTAATGCATGAAGTACAATGGTGTGATGTGACAGATGTAATGCATGAAGTACAATGGTGTGATGTGACAGAAGTAATGTATGAAGTACAATGGTGTGATGTGACAGATGTAATGCATGGAGTACAATGGTTTGATGTGACAGATGTAATGCATGAAGTACAATGGTGTGATGTGACAGATGTAATGCATGGCGTACAATGGTGTGATGTGACAGATGTAATGCATGGCGTACAATGGTGTGATGTGACAGGAGTAATGCGTTAAGTACAATGGTGCTGTGTGACAGAAGTAATGCATGAAGTACAATGGCGTGATGTGACAGAAGTAATGCATGAAGTACAGTGGTGTGATGTGACAGAAGTAATGCATGAAGTACAATGGTGTGATGTGACAGAAGTAATGCATGAAGTACAATGGTGTGATGTGACAGAAGTAATGCATGAAGTACAATGGTGTGATGTGACAGATGTAATGCATGGCGTACAATGGTGTGATGTGACAGATGTAATGCATGAAGTACAATGGTGTGATGTGACAGATGTAATGCATGGCGTACAATGGTGTGATGTGACAGATGTAATGCATGAAGTACAATGGCGTGATGTGACAGAAGTAATGCATGAAATACAATGGTGTGATGTGACAGAAGTAATGCATGAAGTACAATGGTGTGATGTGACAGATGTAATGCATGAAGTACAATGGTGTGATGTGACAGATGTAATGCATGAAGTACAATGGTGTGTGATGTGACAGATGTAATGCATGGCGTACAATGGTGTGATGTGACAGATGTAATGCATGAAGTACAATGGTGTGATGTGTGACAGATGTAATGCATGGCGTACAATGGTGTGATGTGACAGATGTAATGCATGAAGTACAATGGTGTGATGTGACAGATGTAATGTATGAAGTACAATGGTGTGATGTGACAGATGTAATGCATAGCGTACAATGGTGTGATGTGACAGATGTAATGCATGGCGTACAATGGCGTGATGTGACAGAAGTAATGCATGAAGTACAATGGTGTGATGTGACAGATGTAATGCATGGCGTACAATGTGTGATGTGACAGATGTAATGCATGGCGTACAATGGTGTGATGTGACAGAAGTAATGCATGGCGTACAATGGTGTGATGTGACAGATGTAATGCATGGCGTACAATGGTGTGATGTGACAGATGTAATGCATGGCGTACAATGGTGTGATGTGACAGATGTAATGCATGGCGTACAATGGTGTGATGTGACAGATGTAATGCATGGCGTACAATGGTGTGATGTGACAGATAAGCAGGCACACCGTGCATGGAGGTTGAGAAACGAAATGCGGAATTTCAGGTAAGTCTGAAAAATGTAATTAAAGACAAATATATTTCTCTCTCTCTCTCTCTCTCTCTCTCTCTCTCTCTCTCTCTCTCTCTCTCTCTCTCTCTCTCTCTCTCTCTCTCTCTCTCTCTCTCTCTCTCTCTCTCTCTCTCTCTCTCTCTCTTGTCGGCCTGTGTGTCTGTTTTTGTGCCTGTCTGTCTGCGTGTGTCTGCCTGTCTGCCTGCCTGCCTCCTGTCTGTCTGTCTGTCTGTCTGTCTGTCTCTGTCTCTCTGTCTGTCTGTCTGTCTGTCTGTCTGTCTGTCTGTCTCTCTCTCTCTCTCTCTCTCTCTCTCTCTCTCTCTCTGTGTGCTCGCGCGTTTCACTCTTATTGTTATTTTCTGGAATTTTGCATTTCATTGTTGTTATTGTTACTACTTTTGTTGTTAGGATGATGATGATGATGATGTGAATGTATTTACTACTACTACTATTATTATCTCATCTACTACTACCACCACTACTACTATTATTACTATTACTATCACTACTACATCTACTGCGCACGTACACGCATACACATAAGCGCACAAATGCACACACATGCACATACGCACACACTCACATACACAGACACACACATACACACAGATATGTGCACATATAGCCTATATTCAGATACGAGTGTTCACACACACACACACACACACACACACACACACACACACACACACACACACACACACACACACACACAAACACACACACGCACTTCTGCACACGCACACACACGCGCATATACATGCAGGCGCGTGCGCGCGCGCACACACAGACACACACACACACACACACACACACACACACACACACACACACACGTGTGCACACACACACACACACACACACACACACACACACACACACACACACACACACACACAAATGCGCACACACAAATGCGCACACACGCCTGAGCGCGCACGCGTGCGCGCGCTCACGCACGCACACACACACACACACACACATACATACGCACGCGCGCGCGAGCGCGCGCCCACGCACACGCATGGGCTCATGCCCACACATCATACACACACATGTACGTTCACTACATACACATGCAAAAAAAAAAACAAAAAAACATGGTAGATAGGCACTCAAGGTCTGATCAGCGCGCTGGGCTAATGCGTAGGTCAGATATCCGCTGAGTCGTAGCCACGAGGCCCTCTTCTTCAATTGTCTCATCTTAGTTGTTATTTCATTTGTCCATCAGCTTCAAATCATGCGTAGCGTGGTCTCAAAACTTAGTGGATGTGGTGTAGCGTATATGGACTAGTCCGCACGCAGCAGTGACGCCTCCTTGATGAAACTGAAACTGAATACTAGTACTACTTCTACGACTACGACTACTACTACTACTACTAGTAGTATTGCTACTACTACTACTACTACTACTACTACTACTACTACTACCACCAACATCAACATCATCATGATCACGATCATTACTGTTGTCATTTTTTCTTTTAGTGGTGCAAACGTGTACAGTGATAGACGGACTTGATTAATTTTTTTGTATTTGTTCATCATCTCTTTTGAATGTGCGCGTTTCGTTGCAGTTTGCTGCAATGCACTTGAAGCTACTTTGAAACTGATTTCATTGTGTACAATACACAAGACAAACGTCCAAGACCGGTTGAACTACCCCCCCCCCCACCCACACACACACACACACACACACACACACACACACACACACACACACACAACACTGCTATCACTACCACCTTTGAACACACCACCACCTTGCTCGCTGCATACCTGATAATCACACCCTCACAAACGATGAAAGATCACTCCTGGCAAAAGGTCTCAAATCTATCCCCATGCAGCCTAACACCAACAAATACTCAAACCACCTTCATGTTGAAGACTCTTCAGAAAATTACAACGGTTGGCTGCACTTGAAAATGTAACCAAGCCCCACTACCAGAGAGTTCAGACATTTTCATTCACCTTTCCAAAGCTCAGTGCTCCGACAACTACCTCATGACAAATCCTGTGAAGTCGAACTCTTCGTCAAAGAGTGCAGAAAGAAAATCGCCAAAATGAAATCCAACCCTGTCTGCCATTCCAACTTCTCATGGGATGAACAAAAAACCCCTCAAATCACTGAGACAGCCACAATATATTGTCATCAAACCAGCACACAAGGGTGGCACAGTGGTGGTCTGGGATAAACAGCTGTACATAAAGGAAGCTCACAGACACTTGTGGGACACAGATTCCTATACACTACTACTCACAGCATCACCCGTCCCTGAACACTCATCTCAACCACCACATTCATTCAAGCTCGAAATCAAACATAATTGCTTACCAAAGACAGCCAAACCCCTCGTAATGATAGACACCCAAACAACCTACCTTCTACCTGCTCAGTGGATCTGCCGAATATGTTGGTTTTGTGTATCTTTTTAGTTTTTAGCTGCGCTACAGAAACACATTTCACAGTACATAGACTCTCTCCTCCAATCCATAGTACAAAGCTTCCCACATACCTCAGGGACACAACCCACACACTCAACATGATCAATTCATACAACACAGACCCCACTTTCCAATCCAGCCTCCTCTTCACACTTGATGTTGTCTCACTTTACACTTCCATCTGATGGGCTGAAGGCCCTCACATTCTTTCTTGAAAAACGGCTCCCTAACCAACAACAACATCCCACAGCAACATTTGTTTGACTTGCAGAG
>JADBJO010005534.1:60000-62500 GCA_016801955.1 Conus betulinus
AGTTTCAAAAATGAATCTGTCATTCAACACCTGCATTCTTCTTCCCATCAGATAATAATTGAGAAATGGACGATTCACTGACTGAATAAATACACAGGTCTAGGGCATACTTGAACAAATTTGAAGGTTACAAACATTCGGGCATCATTTGTATAAATCTGGATTTTTAAATGATTTATGACCATTGTTCGACATGTACGGGCGTTGTTTGTGTAAGTCCGGATGCAAAAAGACCTATGTCCATTGTTTGAATAAATCTGGATTTGACGAACTCGTCTTGTTAACACATCTATGTTTCATGCGTAAGCTTAAAGAAACTCTCTCATGCACAAATCTGGTTTAAGATAATCTACAGCCATCTTTATATGAAATTGGATCTTACAGCAATGCGGATCTCGTGCACCTTACAATGCTCCAAGTGATATTGTCTATGAACGTTTGACAGATATATCTTTTTTTTTTCTTTACGTAAATACGCGCGCGCGCGCGCACGCGCACACACACACACACACACGCGCGCGCGCGCGCGCGAGCTCGCACACACACACACATGTCCATCTGTCTGTCTATCTATATATCTATTATATATTTATCCGTTTGTCCATCTATCTTCCATTGTCCATCTATCTATGTATAAAGTTTCGATCCATTTCAGCTGATAAATGTATGATGCACAATACACTGGTCTGTACTGTTTAAAACAGAGCAAACTGGTCACCCTTTTTAACATGACATGACTGTTCTTGCCATCTGCTATCGATGAGCCTGTTTCAAAACGTCCAAAGAAAGTCATGTATGTCCCGAACACCCTATTGCAGCCCAACGTAGCCAGAACCAAGTTCATCAAATTTGATCCTTACGTTTGAAACCCGGATTCTTTTTCCTCTTGTTTCCAAATAACATAACATATTACACTCTTTCCTGGGCAGCCTTCAAATTTGCATTAGTGTTGTTTTCAGCCAGTAACGTAAGACATTCGTTGCAGAATTCAGTTATTTTGGATATCTGTTTACTTCGCCTTAGACTAAACCATTAGGTGTTCGCATGCTCATTCCAAGAATATTTTTCAATTAAAGGACATTTCACAATCAACACAGAATAATAAAAGCCCTAAATTTCAGCTCCATACTGAATGATATGATGCACCTGAGAATGAAATAATTTCATTTGCAGTTCGAAAGATTTTTTAATTTTGACAGTTTTTGCCTAGTACATAGCAATGAACACTGTGATCTTCAAGAAAACATTCTTTCCTGAAAAATGAAGCTTAATTTTGTTGAAACGTATATTCCTGAATGTCTCTATAAGCTAACTATAGGCATTAAGACTCCATTAGCAGTCCATCTTTCTCTAATTCCTAAAAAAAGCTGATCCTTTCAAACACAGTTATATTGCTTTTTGACATGTTTATCTCTTGGGTGCGGAGGTAAGGGCGAAAATAATCTAGGTGTGTGTGTGTGTGTGTGTGTGTGTGTGTGTGTGTGTGTGTGTGTGTGTGTGTGTGTGTGTGTGTGTGTGTGTGTGTGTTCGCTCGTACGTGCATGTATGACAGTGTGCTTGAGCTTGTGCGTATGTGTGTGTGTGTGTGTGTGTGTGTGTGTGTGTGTGTGTGTGTGTGTGTGTGTGTGTGTGTGTGTGTGTGTGTGTGTGTGTGTGTGTGTGTGTGTGTGTGTGTGTGTGTGTGTGTGTGTGTGTGTGTGTGTGTGTGTGTGTGTGTGTGTGTGTGCGTGCGTGTAGTGTAAGGTAAGGTCATCTAAGATAAGGTAAGGGAAGGTAATGTTGGTCATAGCCCAACCGACTGCTTAGGGCCATATCAGGGCTGTCACCACGTCGAAGTCAACTAACAAATCATTATCTAAAAAACAAACAAACAAACAAAATAAAGAAACTCATTCACACACAACCCTTCATAACACACTTTCTGAGAACAACCGCAAATCTTATAAAAAAAAATTCTCCTCCTTTGAGTCTCAGATCAGATGAAAAATGTTAATTGCTTTCAGAAATTCAAAGATCGCATCAGGTGGGACATCTCTGAACAAGGTTTTCATGGGGTCTGCTATTAAGTGTGTTTTATGCCTCACATGATGCAAATCCCAACACGCTAAAAACTGTAAGTGGTACATTACATGGACTGCACCACGGAGCTTCTTCACATTTTTTAAACGATAAGAATGGGTGTAAAAGGAATGACCTGTATGCAAAAAGCGCAGATCTGTTTCTTCTTTATGGTCGTCTAGGCAACATGGTAAACACTCTTTCAGGTTTAGATGGATTTTATTGAATCAAATTTTTTTTTCTTATTGTTTCTACCAAATATGAACAAACGAATAACAAGTCAAAACACGATGCGTTTTCAACCTCTTAGGTCTTTTTCATGCCAGATAAAAACAACAATCAGGAAAATGAAAATGAAGAAGAGCAATCACTTATCAAATTCGGCACAAGATGGGCGTTGAATGAAAACGAGGCCGTCGGGAGGGAGATAATCCGAGTTTGA
>JADBJO010005534.1:67500-72119 GCA_016801955.1 Conus betulinus
GAGGTTAGAGGCAAATGACTGGATTGATTTTGTAGATTGCATTCTTCTGGCCCGTTTCACGAAATCTATTTCTGAATTTAAGGATACTTCTTTTGCACAGAAGTTATCCTGTGAAAGACTCTTTAATACGAATTTTGAAGCACATGCTTCTCGTAATGCATTCGAGGTAATGTTCCGATTTCACTGTATGTTCTTATGTTATGTTATGTATTATGTGTGGAAACTCCAGGGCAAGTTTGTAAGGCCTTGCAGTCATACCTGTAGTTTATTTAATAGATATTGTGGAGCGCTGAAAAAGACTTCTTTAGCATAGATTAATCGTGAGCGCACAAGAACAGTAGATAATAAGTTAAAGTATGCGTGTGCTTGTCCCCCCCACGGTTGTTTGTTTATAATTTTCAAAAAGTTTAAACTTTTCCTTGCTTTGTTTAAGATGTATTTCAATATGAACATTCCAAGAAAGTTTGGAGGTTAAGTATACACCTAGGAATTTAACAGTTTTTTACATACTCTAAAGCAATGCCATCTAAAGTAAATGAAAGGAGTTTCTCCGGATCATATCCAGAATTGAATAGCATAATATAATATTTGTTTTTCTACTGAAAGTACCAGCCCGTTTTCATTTAAAAAGCTAACAATTTTATTCAGTTCATGTTGGTATTTAATTCGTATATAGTTTAGCCACCTAAAAGGAGTTTTTCTTTTCATAGTTACCTTCATCTATAGGCATATATCATCAGCAAACTGTGCTAACACTGTATCTCTACATAGGCCTTTGGGTAAATCTGCCATTAAAATATTGAATAATATTGGGGAGATTACTGATCCTTGCGGAAGACCCATTTGTAATTTTCTTGGATTTGAATATACATGTTCTATTCTTGCTTGAATGGGTTCTGTTTTTCTAAAAATGATTCTACAAAATTATAAATGTTACCACTTATTCCAATAGTTTTCAGTTTATACAAGAGTCTTTTATGCCATACTTGCTCGTATGCTTTTCTTATATCAAAAAAGGTTGCAAGGATATTCTTTCGTCGCGCGCGCGCGCGCGCGTGTGTGTGTGTGTGTGTGTGTGTGAGAGCTCGCACGCACATGCACGCACGTTCCTGTGTGCGTGACCGGGTACACACAAACTGTATTTTTACGGTACACCATCCAAACCGGGAACTCCGAGATATAAAAAAGAAATGAAATAGGACACCCCCCCCCCCCCCCCCCCCCCCCCCCCTCACTCTCAGTCTCTCTCTCTCAACCTTTTCCCACCTCCATCCCCATCCCCACCCCCTAACTCCCCACCCGACCAATCCCCACTGCCATTTAGGACGTTGGCAAGATGTGATGACCAGTGATTGTGAAGTTGGTGGTCAGTATGTTACTGTGGACCTTCCTGCTCTGAAACGGCTGCTGACCCCCCACGTGTACTGTCATGGCACCTGTCCAGAACACCACAAACCATCATTAGTATTATAAGTAAAAAGAAAAAAGAAAGAAAGGGAAAACAAAAGGTTGTATTGAAGTGTGTGTGTGTGTGTGTGTGTGTGTGTGTGTGTGTGTGTGTGTGTGTGTGTGTGTGGTGTGTGTGTGTGTGTGTGTGTGTGTGTGTGCAATGGTGCGCACAGTTTAACAACTTCAAGTCTAACAATGGAGGTAGGAGCAGTGACACATGCACTCCACTGGCTTACATCCATAAGCCAGTTTTCAAACTCAACAAGCCATGATACTGACTGACTCCATGAACTTGCTTCAGAAAGCGAAAAGTGGAATGGGAAGCCCTACTTGGAATGAACTGATGCGCAGCCTTCCATTGGAGAGACTCATATGGATGTACAGCCCTGGACGTGCTGGAGTTAAAGGAAACGAGAGAGCAGATACACTGGCTGGCGAGGCAACAATAAGAACTGGATTACTGCTTGGCCGATCTGCTGTGATAGGAAATCTGAAGAATCACTTAAGCAAACAAGAGCAAAGCCACTATACCATAGACCATCTTTCAGATCTGAACATCAAGAGAGGAAGTGGCCGCACATCCAGACTTAACGGAAGAGCAAGAAACATCACTAACCATACAAACATTGGAATAATTTCAAGCCAACACTGCGAGAAGACTCCTAGAGATTGGGACAAACTCATACTGGGGCCTTTCAAATAACAGAACACAAAAGATGAAACACATGTGAACAGAGATAAGACTTAAAATCTCTCAGGATCCCCAGCGTATACTGTAGACGTGTGTGCGCGCTGGTGTGTATTCATCATGGGGTGATGCCAGCATGCGTGCGTTGGTTGTGTGTGTGTGTGTGTGTGTGTGTGTGTGTGTGTGTGTGTGTGTGTGTGTGTGTTGTGTGTGTGTGTGTGAGCGCGCGTGCGTGCGTGTATGTGTGTGTGTTCATCATAGGGTCATGCAGCAGTGTTTAATTAGAGAGTCGCATAGACATATGCGTGGACGTTAGATGTGTGAGGTGTGTGTGTGTGTGTAGAGATTGTGAGAGAGAGGGTTTGAGAGGAGCGAGAGGAGAGAGAGAGAGATGTGTTGGTGTGTGCGCGAGGCGCGCGGGCGTGCGTGTGTTGTGTGTGTGTGAGCCGAGAGTGGATGTGCAGAAAGGTGTGTGTGTGTGTGTTCATATGTGTGCGTGGGTATGTGTTTGAGGGGGATAGAGTTGTTGTTCTAGGTATGTTAGTGTATGTATGTGTGTGTGGCAAGATAGAAGCGCGCGGCTTTAATGCGTAATTGATGGTCTGTTCTTGTACGCCTAGATACATAGCTTCGGAAGGCATCGGCACGCACGCAGAGTCATTCCACACCCAACACACACACACACGACAAACACACATCACACCATCCACACATCATTACACACATCATCAAGGCGCGCAAGCGCGGCGCGTACGACACGCACTGACTCTCTACCAGTCACTAAACAGCACACCACGATTGCACACTCATGAGAAGATGAACACTCTAATGCACATCGTGACTCACACGACTGATGACACAACACCCAGAGCGCAGCACGAGTGTCAACAACATACGATACAATGCATCATCCACACACAAACGTGTGTGCAACAAACACACACACAGTCACAACACATCACACATTCACCAAACGCACATGTGTGCACTACGTTCGATCGCATGTGTAACAACGACCACAACTGACAAAAGCGTGTGCATGCACACATATCACAGCGCATACGCAACGCAGTCACCACACACATACACACAAGCGCACCAAATTGCACACCCACACGCACATGCGCACATACCGCCCACATACAACGAGCGTATCTTCAAATACACACAGATATGTACACATATAGCGCTAATATGCAGAATAGCGAGGGTGAACACCACCACATCACACCCTTCTCACAACTCACACACACACACACCATCCACCCACACAACACACAACACCCATCACACACACACAACACACCACACACAAAACACACAGTATGCCTACACACTAGGACCTGCACACTCACACAACACTCGCACATGGATAACAAGCAACACGTGTGTGTCAGCACTACCGACCAGACCATGTGGCCACAACACACAAAACACACGTGCACGCACACACCCACAAACAGCACTACACACACACACAGCACCATGCATGTCAGCACACAGCACACGCCTACACGACATAGCAACACTGCGCACACATGTGCCTGCGGTGTGCATACGACAGTACATGGTTGTAGACCACACGTATGTGCTTGCACACATGTTGCCTCACAACACCATGCAACATCACACAACACATGCGCCCACACAATAACACATGGCCCACATGCGACACCACTCACACACACACATGTGTCACACACTACAGTCAGTGCACACACTCACACAACAGACCAACACACACACAAAAGTGTGTGTACCACACACAACAAGAAAAATGTAGTAGGGTACTTGTGTGTGGGTCTGCCAGCACGTTGGACTAATGCGTAGGTCAGACATAGTGCTGAGTCGTAGCCACGGGACGAGACTCTTTCTTCAATTGTCTCATCTTTGTTGTTAATTCATACATCTGCATTAGCTTCAAATCTATGCGCGAAGTGTGGGTCTAAAAAAAACTTAGCCGATGTGGTGTAGCGTATAGAGAAGAGAGAGAGAAAGAGAGAGAGAGAGAGAGAGAGAGGAGCGAGAGAGAGAGAGAGGTACAAGCGTCATATCTATCCCATCCATTCGAGTCGCTTAATCAATACAGCGATGCTCCGAACTTTCTTCTGGCTTCTGAATCCCGCTCCCGCTGCTTTCCCAGAGTATAATGAAAAAAAAAAGATACAACAAACGTGCACGCCACCTGGCCGATCCCCATTTCCTCCATGAAATAATAACGAAGGGGCTCAATCTCGAGAGAAAGAAAAAATCGCACAGAATAAACAAGAGGAAGAGAGAACGATAGGGAAAGAAATGAAAAGAGGACTCGAAGAGATAAAGAAGCATATGAGAGAGAGAGAGAGAGGAGAAGTAGAGAGAGAGAGAGAGAGTAGTAGAGAGAGAGAAGTAGAGAGAGAGAGAGAGTAGAGGTTGGCGACTTGAGGAAAATAACACAAAATAGGCAGGGGGGCATCACACACACACACACACACCAGCCTAC
>JADBJO010005534.1:77561-80061 GCA_016801955.1 Conus betulinus
TGGGAATTCCACAAGGTTCAGTATTAGCACCTATTCTTTTTACATCCTTTATTCACGACCTCCCAAAAGCAGTCTCCAAAAATGTAGTTCTAGTGCAATACGCAGATGATATCTGTATGTGGATGGAAGTAACTCTGAAAACTTCAACCCCCACAAAGAGCACAGAATTATGTTAGAAGACTATATGAAAGAGATTTAGATAGCATAGGGTAGTGTATGAAAGAAAAATGGTCTCTCCTTGTCCACTGAAAAAAAAAAAAAAACAAATGATGTTGTTTAACGCAGGAAGCAATCCAGAAAATTTACCAGTCTTCAAACTTCTAGGGGAACCTTTAGAATATAAACAAAGTATTAAATTTTTAGGGACTTTTCTTCACTCCAAAATTATCTTGGAATATTCATTTGAATATATACTAACAAAGGCTAGGAAAAGTTTGAATTTACTGAAGATCATAAGCAGACTACCCTGGGCAATGGATAAAAAAAAATCCGCTTCATCTTTCCATTGCTCTTGTTAGATCAAAACTTACATATGGTCAAGAAGTATACTTTAGCGCTCCAAATTTCTTCTAAAAAGGTTACAAAGTTTGGATTGCAAAGCCATTAAATTTTGCTCTCAGTATCCCTATTCATGTCTCAAACGCAAAGACATATAGAGAAAAACTGGAATTTTGCCCCCTTGATGATTAACGTGAACTAGCTTCATCAAAATTTGTCATAAAATGGAGTGCTGTGATAATTACATTCAAGAAGATTTAAAAATTAGATCGGACATTGACTTTCCAAAAAGGACAATTACGATTAAATCGCAAGAAACAATAGCTACATATACTTCTGATTTGATTAAATGTTCAAAAATAGATATTAAAGAAGTGGCTTAAAAACCATCTTCTTCATCTATTCCATCACGGGAGATACCAAAACCTATTCTTGATACTGGTTGTTCTGATATCAAAAAAAGGGTAAATATTAATATCATCACAAATCTAGCAAAATCACATGTATACGAAAGATATCAAAAATCATTTCAGGTGTTTACTGATGGTACCGTTTTAGATGATGGAAATGTTGGTGCAGATTTTTTTGTTATTCTTCCCTTAAAAACTCAAAGATCGTCCTTTCTGGGTTGCAATTTATCTATATTCACAGCCGAATTAGTGGCTATAATGATGGCAATAGAATTTCTGACAGATCTTCCCATTAACATCGCTCAGATAGTTTTCTTTGTAGATTCAAAATCGGTCCTACTTGCCCTTGACTCCTCTAATATATCGACATGACCCGCCCTTGTGTTTGAAATTAAATATCTTTTATACTGTCTGGTGTCTAAAGGCATTATCATAGAATTTTGCTGGATTCCTTCGCATACTGGTATACTTGGAAATGAATTGGCTGATAGGGCTGCGAAAAAAAGTGCTAAAAAAGCAGGGTCATTTTCTGAGTTGAAAATAAAACCGTCAGTAGTAGAATGTTATCGTACCCTTGAATCGACTGCACGGAAGGAAGCTCAAACAAATGTTGATACGTCTACCGAGATTTCATCCAACCAATGGGAAGCTTTTCCAATAGACCTTGTATTAAGATGAAATGCCTGATCTTCCAATTTATTATTCCAGACAAATATCTTCCCTTATAATTCAATTAAAGCTAAATGCTTTGAAAACAAAGGTTAGTAAGAATACTTACTGTATTTGTGGTAAAGAGATAACACTGAACCACAGTTTGTTCAATTGTCACAAGTTGACTATATATTTTCTTTCAACATGTTTGGACCGGTGTGTGTGGGTCTTCCTCAGGAGTTTTGTATGTGCTTTTATGAGTCATGTGTGTATGCGCATGCGCCTACTCACGAATGTGTGTGTGTGTGTGTGTGTGTGTGTGTGTGTGTGTGTGTGTGTGTGTGTGCATGCGCTGGCTCGCACATGCGTGTCTGTGTATGCCATGATCCAACTCGTGTTCTGAACCTATGTTTTAAACTAGCCCACCGGCGGAAAGAAAGACGTGCCAGAAACACACAACACACAGAGACGCAAACACGTGCTCTATGGAGGTTGCACGCTCTCCTCCGCCTGGTCCAGTTCTACCTGGGGTGACGGTCCTCCGCTGAATGAAATGTACACACATACCAGAGACAGTTTGTCGTTCACGACTTTGTCATGTAATGTTTAAAAAAGAAATGCATTGCTGTGGTTTTCCGCGTCAATGAGATCGTGTCGCATTTTGTCAATGTATCTTGCGCCGAGTGGCTAAAGGAGCTGTACAGCTTAATAGCAATAAAATTCGATCGTTCGTTCGTTCGTCTTCTCTCTGTCTGTCTGTCTGTCTGTCTGTCTGTCTGTCTGTCTCTCTCTCTTTGTCTCTCTGTCTCTGTCTGCCTGTCTGTCTGTCTGTCTGTCTGTCTGTCTGCCTGTCTGTCTCTCTCTCTCTCTCTCTCTCTCTCTCTCTCTCTCTCTCTCTCTCTCTCTCTCTCTCTCTCTCTCCATGCTTTTCATCATCCCTC
>JADBJO010005534.1:90061-91104 GCA_016801955.1 Conus betulinus
AGAGGCTGATCTGGAGACCCACTGGCAAAACGTGAAGGAAACACTCACATCAACCTGTCAGGAAGTAGTGGGCCCCAAGAGACACCAACAGAAGGAATGGATATCAGCAGACACACTGCGTAAAATACAGGAGAGAAAGCAGAAGAAGGCAGCAGTAAACAAACAGCCGAACAAGGGCAGCAAAGGCCAAAGCACAAGAAAACTTCACAAAAGCCAACAGAGAAGTGAAGAATAGCGCAAGAGCAGATAAGCGGAAGTATGTTGACAGCCTGGCAGGAGAAGCAGAGGAAGCAGCATCCAGTAACAACATGAAGCAGCTGTACGACACCACCAAGAAACTATCAGGGAAGTACAGCAGACCCGAGCGACCAATCAAGGACAAGGTAGGAAACACCGTCTAGGGAACAGAGCAACAACTGAACAGATGGGCAGAGCACTCTGAAGAGCTTCTGAACAGACCCGCCCCTCCAAATCCCCCTGACATCGATCCAGCCGACAGAGACCTAGACATCAACGGTGGGCAACCAACACGAGAGGAGATCAGGAAAGCCATCAAGCTACTGAGGAACGGCAAGGCGGCAGGACCAGACAACATCCCTGCAAAAGCACTCAAGATAGACCTAGAAACAACCTTAGAGATGCTCTACCCTATTTTGGGGAAGATTTAGGAAGTAGAGGAGGTACCAGAAGACTGGAAGGAGGGCTACCTCATCAAGCTACCCAAGATAGATCTCAGCAACTGTGCAAACTACAGAGGAATAACTCTTCTGTCAGTGCCAGGAAAGGTTTTCAACAGGATCCTCCTGGAGAGAATGAAATGTGCAGTTGGCCACCTCCTCTGAGACAGCAGGCCGGCTTCCGCCAGAACAGATCATGCATCGACCAGATTGCCACCTTGCGTAACATCGTTGAGCAGTCTTTAGAGTGGAACTCATTGCTGTAAATCAACTTCGTCGACTATAAGAAGGCGTTTGACAGCGTTGACTGTGAAACCCTCTGGAAGCTGCTACGCCATTATGGAGTGCCAACGAAGCTGGTCACCT
>JADBJO010005534.1:92225-99725 GCA_016801955.1 Conus betulinus
ATAGGAGAGCAGAGAGAGCTACACATGCTATGGACCAGATAAACAGAGTAGACTGCGGAGATATAGCACAGACGACGAGTACGACATATTAGAGCAAAAGACAGACAGAGACAGACAGACCAGACATAGACAGGGAGACAGAGACAGACAGAGACTGACATTAAGTGTCTGCTAAGTTTTGAGACCACACCACGCGCGAATTTGAAGTTGATGGATAAAACGAATTAATGACTGAGATGAGAGAAATTGAAGAAGAGGGTCACCTGGCTACCATTTAGCTGATGTCTTACCTATGCATTAATCCCATCGCACTGGTCAGACCTTGGGTACCTACATACCGTTGGCTGTGCCATATATTATCAGTGCATGTGTGCGTGATCAGTGTACACATGTGTGTGGTGTGTATGAGTGTGCATGGGCGTATGGGCATGGGCCCCATGTGTGTGTGCCAGTGTACGCATTGCTCGTGTGTAATTCTCTCTCTCTCTCTCTCTCTCCTTCTCTCTTCTCTCCCTCTCCTCTCTCTCCTCTCTCTCTCTCTCAAATCTCTGTGTGTGTGTGTGTGTGTGTGTGTGTTGCATGTATGTGTGTGTGTGTGTGTGTGGTGTGTGTGTATGTGTGTGTGTGCGCGCGCGCGCGCGCGCGTGTGTGTGTGTGTGTGTGTGTGTGCCTTGTGGGTGCGCGTCTGTTCACCCTTAAGTGATATTAGACGGGAAGGTGGGGGGGGGGGGGGGGGGGGGGGGGGGGGGGGGGGGGATAGGAGAAATATAGGTATGAAAGAAGAGATTGTTAATGCATGCGTTAATATTGTTTAGAGAGTGTGTGGTAGTAAAAATTATATGTTTTTTCCTATATGCCTACACCTACAATTCTATATAATAACAATTGAATCCAACAATAAATTAACTATTCAAAGGAAAAGACCCATAGGACTAAGGTGTAAAACTTCTGAGAAACATTTAAGAAGATGGAAGTCATTTAACACTTCCTGAACAGTTATGGTATTTGACGAGTCAGTAAATCCCCTGTAGTTTTCGTCATTAATTCTTTGATACCCGGACAGTGTAAAATCAGGTGACTGATGGAGATTTGATTCCCACATACACATTTAATATCTTTAGAAAATTTTGTTTTAAAAGCATTTAAACGAATTTTGAACATCAGAGAACTAATATGTCTTGAACTAGTATCAGATATGTGATTTAAAATTAATTTGGAATTTATTGTGCTGACGCTTTTTTTATACAATTGTGTGAATAATGGCTATCTGATGTCTTCAACATGTTATCAAACGTATCTTTTGCTAGTTTTTTCAATGTGATTATAATACTCGTGCAGATCTAGATTTATGTTAATTAGAGTTGCCCCTTCAGTATTTACGTCCTGCACTTTTAGCTGCTCTATCAACCAGTTCATTACCATATATTCCGCAATGGGAAGGAACCCAGTAAAAAGTTACACTAATGTCTTTACATGCCAACTGATGAATTACATGTCTGATTTCTAGTATCATTTCAAGACGTTTTTTTTTTTGCATTTTGATCTTTGATAGCTTGTAATGCCGATTTGGAATCTACACAGAGTAATATATTACAACTATTCATAGGTAACTCTTCAATATGGTGTAAAGCCATCAAAATAGCTAACAACTCCGCAGTAAAAACTGAATAGTGTTTACCTATATGATATCGTTTGACTGTTTTCATAGTAGGAATTACAAATGCTGAACCTGCATTGCCATTATCAAGTACAGATCCATCTGTGAATATTTTAATGTAATCACTATAGTAATTTTCCATGTGATCATTAACTAAATTTTTCAGAACGTTTGGAGATTGACTTTTGCTCAATTCTGTATGATCAATGTCAAAAGTAGGTTTATTTGTTCCCAAGATGGTACAGGTAAAAAAAGATGGCTTAATTGATATTTTTTTTTACTTTTTAAATTCTGTAGAATCAATCATGTCGGAGACAAACGAATTAATTGGTTGCAAACAATGTATTGTCTTAGCCCTGTTAACAAAGTCATGCTTAGAATTTAACTTTGTTTCTTCATTGCAGAATGAGTTATGTGCAAAGGATTTTAATACAAACTTAGCTGCAGAGATTTTCCTATGTTCATCAAGAGGAAGAACTCCTGCTTCTTTATATGATCCAAGATTGCAAGCATGAGTCGGCACTCCTAGTGCCAGTTTAAAGGCTTTACAATCTATACTTTGTAGTTTGTTTAATAAATGTTTTGGTGCACTAAAAAAAAGATTCCTGGCCGTAGGTTAAACGCGAACGAACTAAGGAATTAGCAAGACATAAAAGTGCTTTTGTGTCTTGACCCCATCGCTGTTTACTAATAATTTTGAGAAAATTTAAAGCTTTTCTGGCTTTATTTAATACATAGTCTATATGTTGATTCCACGTAAGTTTGGATGATAAATAAACACCTAGAAACCTTACGCTTTGCGAATAATTAATGACACTGCCACCCATAGTGAAATCAGGCAGTTTTTCTGGGTTATGCCCCGAATTGAAAAGTACCATATGTGTTTTCTCTAATGATAAAGAAAGTCCATTTTCCTTCATAAATATATCGATTTTATTTAGTTCGCGTTGGTACACTTTTTTGGTATAGTTAAGTGCTCTGATTGGCGTTTTACGCTTCATTGTCACCTTCATCCACATGCCTATATCATCTGCATACTGGGCTAAAACTGTATCTTTTGATAGATTATTTGGAAGATCTGCTATGAGTATATTGAATAAAATAGGTGAAATAACCGAGCCTTGTGGAAGACCCATCTGAAGTTCTCTGGACTTAGAATATGTGCTTCCAACTCTTACCTGTATATAAACGTTGTGATAAAAAATGTGTATATAGTTTATACATATTACTATCTATATTGTAGTTTTTTTGAGTTTTTGGAGTAATCGGTAATGCCATACTTGATCGTAAGCTTTTTTCACATCAAAAAAAAAGTGCTAGAATATTTTTTCCGTCTGCCAAACTGCTGTTTAATTTGTGTCGTAAGTTTTACTAATGTTCAGTAGTGGAGCGACCTTTTCGAAAAGCGGCTTGATTTTTTTGGAATAATGTTTTGTTTTTCACAGAAATGAACTAGTCTACTTGACACTATTTTTTCCATTAACTTGCATACATGAGATGTTAAGGAGATGGGTCGATAGCTGTTTTTATCAGTCCGAGGTTTTCCTTGCTTGTGTATAGGGATAACGATTGAGTGTTTCCAGATAAGAGGCATTTCACACCGTTAGACCAGCATTTCTGTATCAAAGAATGTAAAAATTGAACTACATTTTGTGGTGAAATGCTTTAACAATTCATAAGATATCCCATCTAGTCCTACAGATGTCTTATTTTTGCCCATATGTGAAATACATTCAATTACTTCATCGAGTGTTATATTTGAATTTACATAGCTTTTAAATAGAGGTTTATTAAAACTATGATCTGATGTAATATTACTTTCCTCCTCCTTTTTTCTGTATTGTCTACTTTTCAGTTGATAGTCCAGTAATTCTACTGCAATTTGCATACAAATCAGCAAATGCTTCTGCTTTCTCTTGATTAGAGGGTATATATCTGAACTCTCCAGTTTGATTGGGCATTGGGGTAAGTTAATCCCATTCTTCATGGTTTTCATTTTTTCCCATACCTTTTGCATATCTTTATAGTTATATACTTCATTAGTACAAAATGATGACCAATATTGTCTTTTTGCTTGTGCGTTAACTCTATTTGCTTTGTTTTTTGCTTTTTTGGATTCTTGGTGATTAGGAATCGAATTATCCTTTAGGTAATTTTCAAATTTTATCCATTTTTCAGCTTTGGCCTTTTCACATTCATCGTTCCACCAAATATTGCCAGAATGTTTATATGATTTCTTTGTTTTAGACATGGGAATTGATTGATTAGCAGCACTTAGGACTGCATCAGTAAATATAGAATACAATTCATTGATGTCTTTATCATTGACGTCTTCAACATGAAATGTTGATAAAAGTTCTGAAAACTTGTCCCAGTCAGCATGTTTGTAATTATACTTCGGGATTTTATCCTCTGTTAGATCCTTGTTTTTTGTGCTAGAGAGTTCAAAGCTAGTAAGTAATAACAGGAATATGATCACTATTAAGGCTATCATTTAAAGAATCCCATTTACAAATTGGCGCCAGATCTGGAGAACACAAGTTTAGATCGATGGCTGTTGCTCTATGATAAGGATTATCAGGGATTCGCGTTATTCGTAAGGGATCGCGTTATTCTACCGTCATTCAGAAGATACAATGATGAATCAACAATATTCTCAATGAAACGGTTGCTAGTAATGTTTTCACAGTTCTTCTCCCAAAATGGTGAATGCGCATTAAAATCTCCTGTTATTAGTACCTTTTTTCCCTTTGTCCGCTTGAATCGTACGAATCCATTCTGTATTATTATCATCTGGACCCTTTGGTAAATACACAGATATGACGGTTAATAAAGTGTTATCAAACTTTACCGTCACTGCACAAGAATGTATACTAAGTAATACTGATGGAACTGGATTTGGGCACAGAGTGTAATTTACTCCTTCATGCACATAAATGGCAGTATTAATTTTCTCGTTAGTGTCATCTTTTGGATGATAGGGGGGAAATAGTAATTGTCCAGTTGGGGCAGCTTTTCTTTCTTAACATTCAATGACTGAAGACTTAAAACATGGTATTGATGATGGGCTAAGTGTTGTACTAGATGTTCATAGTTTGTGTTAATTGATCTGCGTTCCACTGAAAAACGTTAAAATCATTCCCTAGTGACATATGTTTAAAAACTAAAGACAAAAAAATGGACAAAGGTAACCCAGCAGCAGTGTCACATTAAAAAACATGGCGGCAGTAGGTGTGAGTTGACTAATAAAAGTTCCAGTCCTCCAGAGTGTAGAACCGGTTGTGCCAGCTGGGAGGATGTGGGCCAGGATGGTCGTGGTACCAATGGCGACGTGAAGGACGGGCAGGTCTCTTGGGGGGATCTCCCACAGCAAGGCCCTCGTGTGTCGTCCAATGTTCCCCGCCAGCAGACTGGAGCCTCTCTTTGTCAGATGCACCTCGTCTCGAAGATGCTCCATTCTGATGTTGTTATTTTGAATGAATGAAATGTTCTCCACCTCAAACAACTCAGAATTGACTTTTGCATTAAACAGAACACGTTTTATATCGAGTTTCTTGTCTCTGACTGGAGTCAGTTTGCTGACCGCGAACTTAACTTTAGTGTGCTTTTTTAGCTGCGGTTTTTAGGATCTCACAAACGATGTGCTGATATCTCTTCTGCAGCAGAAGTCTTTAGATCGTTAATGCAGCAGTGTATTACCACTGCATCAGGTTTCTCCTCGGCATCGTCAAGTTCTTGAAGACGTTGCTCTAATCCCTTTACCTTATATAGCTTCTTTGACGTGTCGCATTCAAATCGTACGAATTTCCAAGTCTCCTGTCGTCCACGCCGTTGGCAACCGAGTCATGGATCACCAGAACCTTCGGTAGGATTAGTTTCTCTTCTTTTGCTTTCGTTTTCTTCTTGTTTTTTGACAAGCATCGTCACGACGTGATTTGACGTCATGTTTTATCTTTTCATCATTTCGATTAGTAGGTCTGACGTCATGTTCTGTTTTGATGTTCTTTTCACAAATAACTGTTTTTGCTCCTGTATTTGCGACTTTTTCTAGAGCAGAAAGTTGTCTGTTATCCATCGATGTGTTCGCAGGTGGGGTTTTGACCACTTCAGCATACGATGTGTGTCTGTAGGACATATTTCTGTTTGTGTAGCTGTTGTTGTCATGGAAACGTGGGGTTTGGCTATTTCTCTAGGATCTTCGTTTGAGCTAAAACGGCATTTTCCAATGATTTGATGCGATCTTCTAGAGATAATTTCATGCCAAGAGCGTAATTTTCTTCACCGACCTCTTTTGCTGTTGTAGATGACTCCGTTGAATGACGATGGGCTGATGTTGCTTGGGCAGCTGTAGGCATGGTTAGCGCCAGTAACGGAGTGTCGTCTCGCTGCTCGACTGTTTCGGCACAGTTCTGCGGCCACGAGCATTTCCTAGTAAAGTCGACATACGCCACGGTCGCAGGCCTGTTGATTTAGGCGCCGCTAACTTTCTGATGGCTCTTGACTTCATGTTCCAAAATGTCTGGGAGCGGATAGAACTAAGCCTTACCACCAAGCTGAAGGTCTAGCATGCAGTGGTACTAACCACTCTCCTCTATACCAGTAAGACCCTGGATTGCCTACAGCAGACACGCCAAACAGCTTAACCATGTTCACCTCAGCTGTCACCGCAGACTCCTGCACATCAAGTGGCAGGACAAAGTCCCAGACACTGAGGTCTTGGAAAGGGCCAGCATCCCCAGCATCTACACTCTCCTTCAAAAACCCCGGGCCAGATGGGCTGGCCTTTCCATCAGAATGCCAGATAGTCGACTGCCGAAACAACTGTTGTACAGGGAACTGAGTCAGTGCAAGAACAAAGTAGGGGGGGAGGGGGGGGGGGGGGGGGGGGGCAGAAGAAGTGTTTCAAGGACTGCCTCGAAGTGTCCCTCAAAAACCTGAACATCAGCCTCAACACCCTGGGAGTCGCTTGCCCAGGACCGCCCAGCCTGGCGAAGCAGCATCACAAAGGGTGCATATACATCAGAGAAGAGACGCACAGTAGAAGCTGAGAGAAAAGCGAGCCACGCGCAAGGCCAGAGCTACCTCCACCTCCACTGTAGCACCCATCCACATGTGTTCCACGTGTGGGCGTTCCTTCCGGGCCCAGATCAGCCTCACCAACCACCTGCGGACCCACACTCAGCGATCTTCCATCTGAGATTGAAGTTATGGTCATCTTCGTAATCGAAGGACGAACAACGTGTGTGTGTGTGTGTGTGTGTGTGTGTGTGTGTGTGTGTGTGTGCGCGCGCGCGCGTGTGTGTGTGCGCGCGCGCATGTGTGTATGATGTGCGTGCACCCACACGCGCGCGCCATAGGAGGGGTGAAGTTAGCCCAGAATCACTGGGCGAAGAATCACGTGGATCCAGGTGACTTGCCAGGAAAAGTCCCCACACAAGCTGGAACAGCCACATGGTGGTGACAAAGGCTAGCTGCCTTATGAAGGACACCAGCTGTGGTCAGGAATGGAGAGTGGTTTGCTCTGTTATGCTTTACTTGCCTTAGAAATGTCACTTAAACAATGCTGACGACATAAAACCCCATTCATGACTCTTACTTGTCAGGTCGTCGCCCGGGTTACCAGGGTTCGCACCTTCGGTAGATCATCCGGGGTGGGTGGGTGGGTGGGGGATGGAAAGTACTCGAGCACCAAAAGTAATGTCCTTGCCAGAAACAACATTATAAGTACATGGAATGCGCGAACAATAAAAGAAAGCTAGAAGAACTTGCACTTAAAATGGAATGGTACCGCTAGAACACCCTAAGACTATTTAAAGTATGATGGAAGAACATCGATAAAAGAT
>JADBJO010005534.1:104725-109725 GCA_016801955.1 Conus betulinus
TGTGTGTGTGTGGTGTTGTGTGTGTGTGTGTGTGTGTGTGTGTGTGTGTGTGTGTGTGTGTGTGTGTGTGTGTGTGTGTGTGTGTGTGTGTGTGTGTGTGCGCGCGCGCGCGCGCGCGCGCGCGCGCCTGTATGTGTTTATTTGGTGCGATTTTTTTCTTTTGTTATCAACATGCTTTCTCTTCCACGCTTTTCTCACATACATGCAACACAGGACCACAAAGATATTGTATTGCGCTTAGGTCCACTGCATGAGGAGTGAAATTATAATGTGTCACTTTTTCATATACAAGCATTATACCCGGTGGGTATATGAACAGGTACATATAATAGTGAACCTGTAAACCTCAGAATTCCTTTTCTCTTGTAATTTCGTAACTTTACGTCCCATTACTTAAAGTGTTTTTCTCTGATCACTTTGTTTTCTGAAAGTGAGGAATTCAACGAATAAATTCAACCTTAGCTTCAAATGTACAATACCTTTTGTTTTTGTCAGGTAATGGAATTCGACAATTAAACTCTCCAATAGCTTCAAAAGGACAGTATATTTGTTTGCCAGGTAACTGGATTCAACATTTAAGTCACAAAAGTTTCATAAGGACAATACCATTTGTTTGCCAGTTAACGGCTAATAATCCAGTATTTCTTTCGATTTCTGACCAGCGCTTTGCGCCGATTTCTTTCCAACACTGCTGAAGGGTTAAAAAACATCAATTCCCCTGGGATCTGAACTTTGAGTTTGGCTGAAGGGGGGAAAGCGCCATGAGACACTTCTTGCTCATTTTTTGGGCATAAAGTGTTGATCCCCGAGTCATAACCGAAAGGTAGTGGACCCTAAGCGCGTTGACTGTCTGAGGATTATGAAATCATAATAAAAATAATAACAATTACTATAGAACCCAACCTAACAACGTAGGCTGCCGGGCGCTTTACAAGTTTTAACAATTCAACATCTTAGAATATAAGCAGAAAACACACACGCACCAAATATTGCGTTCATAGGTCATCAACATAGCTACACCCACACGCGCGTGCCCGTGCACAGCCACTCGCGCGCACACACACATCCTCCGCGCACACACGCGCCTGGAACATACTGTTGCACACAAGAACATACTATGTAACCAGTGAACAGCTCCTTTGTACACAAGCAAAGTGTACACATACATAATGTCTTGTGGGGGTTGCCCGTCCTTGCCCGTTTCTTGTTGCCTTTGCTGCGCCCTTGTCCGCCGGCATTGTCTGTTAGCATCCGCAGGTCCGGGAGCCCCCAGGACCTGTAACCAATAGAAACCAAGAACGAGGAGGCAGTATCTTCACTCTTGATCGGGACATACTGACTGAAACATGTCTGGGTAAGAGCAAGGCTGTCCTAGTATGTAATGTGATGAAGAACGGCTACTGTTCCTAATGTATCTTTTGAATGCGTCCGACTTCCATCTCCCTAGTTGCCTTATCTGTGTCTGACATGCCCCGAGCTGCCGCTGCTGTTGCTGCTCCTATCCTAAAGCTATGTGATGTGAATTGTGCTGCTGGGTAGCGGCAAAACGCCAGTGTGAGGCGCAGCTGGGTGTTAAAATCTGGTGACGGGGACTCCGGGGGCCTTGAGGAATAGGGGTTCAGGCGCGAGGCCCCTGTCTGCTAAATAATCTTTCATGGCCTGTATAGGACATTCCCCTTCTGCCCCTTTTGTATGTCTAAAGAGAAGGTCTGGCCTTGACTGTGTTTGTAATGGAGAAATGTCACTGTATGCATTCTGGGTTGATGGTGCGAGGGATGTTTGTAAGAGATCTTGAGCTGTTCCTACGAGCGCGGCAACCCGGCAGTGGCGGCACTGGCGTGGGAAGCTTGTTGGCAGAAGGTGCCAGCCTTCTGAATTCCTCTACCTGCAACCGAGACAGCGAGTCTGCTAATCTGTTTTTGGTACCGGGTACATGATATGCTTTTGAACAGGATATTGAAGCGAAGACATGTTAATACAAATCTACGTGCTAGCGCTATTATCTTCCCGTCCTTTGATGTTTGTTTGTTCACAATCTCTGTTACTGCAATGTTGTCTGTATGGAATTCAACGCAGGAATTAGCCATTGCTCGTGCCCATGTTTCTACTGCTAACACTATGGGGTAAAGTTCTAATAATGTTATCGTTACCAGTGTTACCCATTGGCCTTCCCATGTACCATATAACCACGCATTATCCATTATGGCACCATAACCTACGGAACCGGCTGTGTCTGTGAATAGGCGAAGATGTTGCGAAGATGACCACCTGGTTGGGAGCACGATCGACTTCCCATTGAACTCTTGTAGGAATAGCTCCCAAGTCCGGAGATCGTCTCTTGCAGATTTTGTAATACGTAGGTAATGAAAAGGTTTCTGTATGCCGATTGTTAGGTTGATCAGTCTCCGTAGGAATGGTCGGCCTGGTACAATGGCTCCGCACGCAAAGTTGAGAAAACCTATAACCGACTGTAAAGAACGCAGCTGTACTTTGTTTTTTGTCAGGCATTCTGCTACGAGTGCCTTCCCTTTGGTGAGCTTATCCGGAGGAAGTCTGATTTCCATTTGTCGCGTATCGAGCTCGTAACGCAAGAAAGTCAGTACCTGCGTTGGTTGCGTGGTTTTTTCTGGTGCTGTTGGAATTCCCAGATTGGAGCACAGTGCTAGGAACTTCCTAAGACTGGTCTGGCATTTATGTTGTGTGTCCTCGACTATCAAGAAATCATCTAATACATGTGCCATATTTGGTATGTTCAGCTTTGCACTGGCCATCCAGTGCAGGGCGTACAGAGCGTTTCGAATATACGACAGCTGGATCTACACTGTCGTGGAGCAGAGAGTGCGTCTTCACTGCTAGCGTGTTACTCGAAAAAGGAAGTGCTTTTACGCATGCCTGACACATGTCGAAAAGGGAAGTGCTTTTGCGCATGCCTGACATGCGTTAAGACTTTTGTCTTACCGGAAAATACCGGAATAATCGCACTCCGCCACAAATTCCCTTATGTCCCGTAAGAACTTTTCTTCTTCTTTCGTTCTGTTTTAAGCTTTTTTCTTTGCTGCTTATTCAGACATTTTCTTTTCATGCTGTCGAAGTGACTGTTTTAATTCGTTTCTCTCTCTCTCTCTCTCTCTCTCTCTCTCTCCTCTCTCTCTCTCTCTCTCTCTCTCTCCTCTCAGATTCCATCTCTCTCTCTCTCTGTCTCTGTGTGTGTGTGTGTGTGTGTGTGTGTGTGTGTGTGTGTGTGTGTGTGTGTGTGTGAGTGTGAGAGAGAGAGAGAGAGAGAGAGAGGGATCCACCCCGTGTTCTGAACCTATGTGTTCAGGCACCACAGACAGACGGAAGATTCATTCAGTGACTGGCTGTGTCGCTTGAGAAGTCGCCGTGATCATTGCCGCAGAGACAATTCACACACAGTAGCAGGCCCTAGTCACTGCAAGATTCATTGCTATGCCTCGGTTTTCACACGGTTGTGGCTGTCTTCAGGCGTGTCTGTTAGCAGCCTGCATTGCAACCTTCGTCTTCCTGCTCTGGACAAGGCCTGTTCGTGTTGTGACAGGAATCAGATTTGAGTTCGATGACACGCTTTGGTTTGTCTCTCTGCCTGTCTGTCTCAGAGTATACATGTCTGTGTGTTTTGGCTGTTTGTTGGTCACTTACACGCGCGTCCAAAAGTCATGCAGACACAAGCGTATACATATACAGATACACACACGAGCTGCGTGCGCATACCCCTCCCCCTCCACACACACACACACACACACACACACACACACACACACACACACACACACACGAGCTGCGTGCGCATACCCCTCCCCCTCCACACACACACACACACACACACACACACACACACCACAGTGAGGGGATATGCAGAGAGAGAGAGAGAGAGAGAGAGAGAGAGAGAGAGAGAGAGAGAGAGAGAGATTAACGCAGCAGACCTTGGCTCCTTATGGAGATGTGAATAAACAAGATTAGTTCCCATACACAGAAAAAATCTGAAGCACTATGGTTTAAAACAGTGATATGAGACGTTGAAACACAATTTTGGTAAGACACAATATTTCCAAACTTTTTAGGTGGTGCATGGCGTCTAAAACTGTACATTTTTGTTTCTGGACATCTACTGAAGGTACGTTCCTATATTTGGTATACATTTTGTAACACTAACCCAGTAGTCTTTTATTTTTTTTTTTTTTAAAAGCAAAGCTGACCATTGGAACAAAAGCTACTGGAGACTATACATTTTTCTACTACTATAGCGTTTTGGGACTTCAATAGCTACCAATCCAAAGTACCACCTGACTTTTTTGTTGTTATAGAATTTCACAAAGAAGACTGGGGAACCCAATAAGACATAAATCAAACAACTGGCGCATGAGTTAGTATTTATGTCAGATAGTTCAAAATTGAGAAAATTTCTGGTGAACATAGATTCTTACACTTTCATTTTTTTCATGAAATCTACAGCAGTTAAGTTTCTTAACATGTCTCATTGTATTTACCAGCCATTTTTACATATATGTATATACCGTATTTTATCACATTATCTTTACTCAAACCTGTGATGTAGTCCCCAATATCGACGTGACTGTAAAAATTTCAGTTTGAGATAATGGACTTTAAAGTTAACATTAACTTGCTGTTCGACAAAGGAATCTTTCCCAAGGCATGGTCAAAAATCGATAACAATCCCTCTCCACGAACAAGGAGATAGTAACAATCCAGATAATTTCCGAGGCGTTGCACTGACAAGTGTTCTAAGCAAAATGGATACATATATTCTTATTAAAACATTAACTGCATGCCCAGAAAGAGGATAAAATTATGGAAGAACAAGCTGGATTGCGATCTGGATACAGCACAACAGACCACATATTCACATTGTATGCCTTAGTCCAGAAATAACTGTTAATAGAGACAAAATTATATGTTGCCTTGGTTGATTTCCAGAAATCTCTTGATTCTGTGAATAGAAATGTCTTGTGGAATGTTTTCAG
>JADBJO010005534.1:117225-124725 GCA_016801955.1 Conus betulinus
GGTAGCCCATGTCTTCTTGCCATTACAATCCAAATTTCTCAATATCTTATAAGCTTTAAAGGTATTTAATTTCGTCCCATTCTTGTTATTTTTTTCAGCCAGTATTTAATGCATTTCAAAAACGAATTAACATAAATCGGATATCTTCCCAGATCACCATATACTAAATCATTCGGTGTTCGATTATCTACATTAAAATTTTTTTTTTTCATAGCATACAAATGCACATTTTGCTGCTCCATATTGTAAGATTGGCTGCACCTGAGAGTCAAACAGCTTTGAGAAAACTGGAAAAGCGCTACAATTCAGTTTATATAAATGTGAAGTATAACTGTAACTGCTCTCTTTGCTCTGTTTGCATATCCTGGCATCCAAAAGTGAAACTTAATCTGGTTGTGAAATAAAATCCTAAATACTTATATGCATTGACTACAGCAATATACTGACCGTCATAAATCCATCTCTCATTCGTGCCAATAACCACCTTTACGAAAGACAATAATATTAGTCTTATTCATATTTACTTTTAATTCTAAAAAAACCCCAAAAAACCTGGACTACAGACGTCCCCTTGCTTAACTCCTCTGCTACACATGACAAAATCTGATAATTTTTGCTCCGGATGTGATCTTAGTCTTCACCTCATAATACATACTCTTTACACAACGATGCAGTTTACCCTTAATTCCATTTGTAATAGATTAGGCCACAGTAATTTCCGTGAAACTGAATCGAAAGCTTTTTCAAAAACCACAAAAGCAACATACAAGTTCTGATTATTTACAAATTGTTTTTGAACTGCGGCTAACAGGCTAAACATATGATCAACTGTGGAATAATCTTTCTTGAATCCTGCTTGGTGCTGTCCTGTTACATTATTCTGAGATATCCATTCCTGTAATCGCTTAGTAACAACGGAACTATAAAGTTTACTGCATATATTGCATAAAGAAAGATCTCTTTAATTGTCTACACCATTTGCATCACTCCTTTTAAACAAGGGCAATATTATGGATTCACGGGATAAATCTCGGCGTCAAACAGAAGTTTTAACAGTTTACATAAAAAGTTTACGACAAACTCACCAGATTTCTTGAAAAACTCTCCAATGATGCCATCAGGTCCAGCACTTTGACCATTCTTTTTAAAATGTTCTAATAGCTAGTGATCTTTCTTTTCTGGAAAGTGGTCTATCATATATATTTTCTTCACAATGCGTTGCCTCATTGATCACTATGGACTCTTGCTCACCCTTTGTTAGAGAGAGAGAGAGAATGAAAGAGAGAGAGAGAGAGAGAGAGAGAGAGAGAGAGAGAGAGACAGACAGACAGACAGACACACAGACACAGAGATCAACAGACAGACAGACAGACAGACAGACAGACAGATAGATAGACAGACAAAGGTCGACGAAAATAGAGTGAGGTGAGAGATACAGACACGGAGACAACAGAGAGATTCACAGGTACATGAAGACTTGCAGAGAGAGAGAGAGAGAGAGAGAGAGAGAGAGAGAGAGAGAGAGAGAGAGAGAGAGAGAGAGACGCTTAATGCTTTGACGCTTTGACTGTGGCTGTGTCAAATGAAAGAGGACTGAGGCTGTGTCAAATGAAAGAGGACTGTAGCTGTGTCAAATGAAAGAGGACTGTAGCTGTGTCAAATGAAAGAGGACTGTGGTTATGTCAAATGAAATAGGACTGTGGCTATGTCAAATGAAATAGGACTGAGGCTGTGTCAACTGAAAGAGGACTGAGACTGTGTCAAATGAAAGAGGACTGTGGATGTGTCAAATGAAAGAGGACTGTGGCTGTGTCAAATGAAAGAGGACTGTAGCTGTGTCAAATGAAAGAGGACTGTGGCTGTGTCAAAAGAAAGAGGACTGAGGCTGTGTCAACTGAAAGAGGACTGAGGCTGTGTCAACTGAAAGAGGACTGTGGCTGTGTCAAATGAAAGAGGACTGAGGCTGTGTCAAATGAAAGAGGACTGTGGCTGTGTCAACTGAAAGAGGACTGACGCTGTGTCAAATGAAAGAGGACTATAGTTGTGTGAAATGAAAGAGGACTGTGGCTCTGTCAAATGAAAGAGGACTGTGGCTGCATCTAATGAAAGAGGACTGAGGCTTTTTTCAAATGAAGAGGACTGTGGCTCTGTCAATTAAACGAGGACTGTAGCTGTATCAAATGAAAGAGGACTAAGGCTGCTGGAATTCACAAGTTACAACCTTATGTGGGGAAAAAGTGTCTAGAAGACGAAGTTCGTTTACGTCCAAAATGCAGACTATGACAACTAAACAGACTAAATCTTGGTCAGGACATGTTTCCAGTCAAATGCGAACATCGCCAATACACAGCATTTACTTGGAGCTGATACTGAAAACGATCATGAAGTTGTGATAATTATCTTTGGGGTCCATCAAGAGAGCATCAAGAAACAGCCACACAGTGATTAAGCTCTACCTCAACAACTCAAAAAACCCAGATTGTGCAAAAGCTTCCCAAGCATCGATAGGATGAAAATATGCACGGCTCACTGTTTTTGATTTTACAGCACAGACATGGATTTGTTTATTAACACCATCATCACAGAGGTGACCAGCGAATACATATTTAGTCACAGAACTCTGGGTCACAGTTGAAATATGAAATTGGTGTGGCAAAGAAAAAGAACGTGGAAAGAACAGTGGAGATTGGATTGACGAACAGTGCCATGACACAGCAGCAAAGAAGTATACAAACTAATGAAAGACATGAACAGCACAAAACAATAGCGAATGACTACCACACAGGACAAAAGCAGAAAATGTCTGATAGAAGAACAGGACATTTCGAAGAGGTGGACACAGTACTGTTCAAATGTGCACAACTGCGGAGCTACAGGAGACCCAGATGTATCAAACGTCTCTCCAGCAACCTACAGAGATAGTCACCTCCTCTTTCGTGAAGAAGTAGAAAGATCAGATACATCACTCGAAAGGGGGAAATTAGCAGGGGTTGAAAACATACCAGCAGAAGTGGTCCAAACAGAAAGAGAAAGTACGGTAATTGTCCTTCTAACAATATGGAAGAAAAATCGTCCCCACACCATGAACCCAGTAAGTGATCATCACCACCCTGAAGAAAGGCAAAATGGAAAACTAGCCAGAATTATTGCAGCTTCGGTTTTATCAGTCACCCCAGAAAAACCCAGCTGAAGATTTTGCAATACAGACGAAAGCCACAATCAGGAAAGATTATTTCTGAAGAACAGGCAGGCTGCAGACCAGGTGCAGCACAGCACAGCACATCTTCAATCTCAGGATACTGTGCAAGAGGTATTTGCAACACTAACGAGACCTCTACGATATTTTCGTAGATTTCACGAAGGCATTTGACAGAGTATGGCACGCAGCTTTGTAGGCCAACATGAGATTGTAGACCATCAATGCCGACCTGGTCAAGATGATAGAATACCTCCATGACAAACAGACCACCACACTTTACTTCAACAGTCACAATGGGCACTGGTTCAGAGCCACAGTCTAGGTAAGTCAAGGCTGCTGACTTTGTACTGCCCTCTTAAATATCAGCTTGGAGACAATCATGAATGACACACTGGAGAACCATAAAGCGATAGTAAGCAATGGAGGCTAGGTAAAGAACAATACGAGTTTTCCTAATGGCACCGATAACTCGGCAGAAAAAAGGAGAGGAACTAACTAGTTTTGTGAAGTGCTTTAATAAAACCTCCACAGCTTATGGCATGCAGATCACAGCTGACAACGCCAAACGGATGACCAACATCAGCAATGAAACAGGGTAAACGATTATAAACCAAAAAGAGTCCCTAGCTTTGAAATACTTGGGAGCACTCTCAATCGTTGAGGGATCCATGCCCAAAATATCCTTCAGGACTGCACCAACTACAGTGGCCCTGGCAGTGTTGGCAAGACTCAAGGTTATTTGGAACAATGCGCCTAGTTCAAGGATAGGACTGATGCACTCTCTGCTCATACCAATGTTTCTGTAAGCCTATGAGTCATAAATCCTTACGGCAGACATTGAAAGAAGGACAAAGAGACAGGAGATTATATCTTATTATTATATACCCGTTTGCTAACTTCTATAGAGACCACATCACAAAACAACGAAGTGAGAAGCAGAACAATGCAGGCCATGTGGCCCTACGAAGGCCCCCTGGCCACATTAAAGAAGTGTAAACTGGTGGTATATGAGCACAACTCACGATCCTCTGGGCTTGGCCAGATATTCCTGCATGGCACAGTGCCAGGAGAGAAGAGAGAGAGGCAGACAGAGAAAGAGATGGGAGGAGGAATCCCTGAAAGGACAGGCCTGAAACTGAATGATGCTCTGACAGCAACAGAAGACAGAGCGACATGAGAAAACTGGTTGTCAGATCATCCGTCGCACGCTACGGTCGGCCAGATTTAGACTGGTAGTGATAGCAAAAGGAATCCTAGTGCATGTTACAGCATTTGTCGCATTCGTTCTGTCACTGGTCCGCTATGTTGTCGCTGTAGTGATAGTAAAGGAATCTTAGTGCATGTTACAGCATTTGTCGCATTCGTTCTGCCACTGGTCCGCCATGTTGTCGCTGTAGTGATAGTAAAGGAATCTTAGTGCATGTTACAGCATTTGTCGCATTCGTTCTGCCACTGGTCCGCCATGTTGTCGCTGTAGTGATAGTAAAGGAATCTTAGTGCATGTTACAGCATTTGTCGCATTCGTTCTGCCACTGGTCCGCCATGTTGTCGCTGTAGTGATAGTAAAGGAATCTTAGTGCATGTTACAGCATTTGTCGCCTTCGTTCTGCCACTGGTCCGCCATGTTGTCGCTGTAGTGATAGTAAAGGAATCTTAGTGCATGTTACAGCATTTGTCGCCTTCGTTCTGTCACTGGTCCGCCATGTTGTCGCTGACGCGCACATTGGCGACAAACTGGCGGGAAAGGCAACAATATGGCGGCTGACTGTAGTATTATCAGTGTTGGTTGATGAGTGGGTATGGTGTATGTACCGGATGATTTGTGGTGTATGTACCGTTTATGTACCGGATGATTTGGTATGATAAATGTTACTGATGAATGAATTCGATGTATGTTGGATAATGAATGGAATGATGTTAATTCGCCGATGAAATGGCACAAAGTTTGGTTGACTGATGAGTAGGTATGATGTGTGTTTGCTGACGAGTGTGTATGGTATATATGATTGACGAGTTGACATCATGTGCGTTGGCTGAGGAATGGGCATGATGTATGTTGGTTGGCAAAAGGGTATGATTTCTGTTCCTGGTGTCTAGATATGATGTATGTCGGCTGTTGAGTGTGTGTGATCTATGTTATCTGATGAATGAGAACCATTCGTGCTGGCATATGAGGGGGTATAATGTATACTGGGTGTTGAGTGAGTGTGATTTATGTTGGCAAAGGAATGAGCACTATTTGTGCTAGCGTATGTGTTGGTATGAATTGTATTGGTTGGTGGATGGATATGATATGTGTTGGATGAGATGTGGGTATAACTGATCTTTTGACCGATCAATGGGAATCATTTATGTCGACTGATATGTAGATACGAAGTAAGTTGTCTGAAGATTCGGCATGATATATGTTTTGCCTGATGAGGGGATACGATGTAAGTTGGTTGATGAGTGAGTATGTTTATATGGCAAATGAGTGGGTGTGATTTATGTTGGCTGATAAGTACATATGGTGTATGTTGGCTGATGAGTATGTTTATATGGCAAATGAGTGGGTATGATTTATGTGTGGCTGATAGGTAGATATGATGTATGTTGGTTGATAAGTGTATCTTTATATGGCAAATGAGTGAGTGTGTGTGTGTTCTACGTTGTCTGATAAGTAGATATGATGTTTGTTGGTTGATGAGTGAGTATGTTTATATGGCAAATGAGTGGATGTGATTTATGTTGTCTGATAAGTAGATATGATGTATGTTGGTTTATGAGTGAGTATGTTTATATGGCAAATGAGTGAGTGTAATTTATGTTGGCTGATAAGTACGTAAGATGTATGTTGATTGATGAGTTTGTTTATATGGCAAATGACTGGGTGTGACTTATGTTGGCTAATAAGTAGATATGATGTATGTGGGTTGATGAGTGAGTATTTTTATGTGACAAATGAGTGAGTGTGTGATTTATGTTGGCTGATAAGTAGATATGATGTATGTTGGTTGAGGAGTATGTTTATATGGCAAAACAGTGGGTGTGATTTGAATATGATGTATGTTGGTTTAAGTGTGTGATTATGTTTATATGACAAATGAGTGGGTGTGATTTATGTTGTTTGTTAAGTAGATATGATGTATGTTGGTTGATAAGTGAGCATGTTTACACGGCAAATGAGTGAGTGTGATTTATGTTGGCTGATAAGTAGATATGATGTATGTTGGTTGATGAGTTTGTTTGTATGGCAAATGAGTGGATGTGATTTATGTTGGTTGATAAGTAGATATGATGTATGTTGGTTGATGAGTGAGTATGTTTATATGGCAAATGAGTGGATGTGATTTATGTTGTCTGATAAGTAGATATGATGTATATTGGTTGATGAGTGAGTATGTTTATATGGAAAGAAGTGGATGTGATTTATGTTGGCTGATAAGTAGATATGATATATGTTGGCTGATGAGTGAGTATGTGTATATGGCAAATGAGTGAGTGTAACTTATGTTGCCTGATAAGTAGGTATGATGTATGTTGATTGATGAGCATGTCTATATGAGAAATGAGTGGGTTTGATTTATGTTGACTGATACGTAGATATGACATTTGTTGGTTGATGAGTATGTTTATATGGGCAAATGAGTGGGTGTAATTTATATTGGCTGATAAGTAGATATGATGTATGTTGGCCTAGAAGTGGGAGTGTTGTATGCTGGCTAATGAGCGGGTATGGATGTATGGTCCTGAAATGTGGATATAATACATGCTGTTTGATGAGGGGATATGATGTGTATTAGCTAATATATTGGTGTAGTTTAGTTTAGCTGGACATTGGGTATGATAAATGTGAACTGATGAGATAGTTCATCGTACGTTCACTGTCAAAAGGGTACTTTGTATATTGGTTGATGTGTGGGTATGATGCGTGTTTGTTGATGAGTGGGCATGGTATATACTGAGGGTTGTCTGGGTATTTTGTATGCTGACTGGTGGTGGCGGTGGGCGTGGCGGGGTTGTATGTGTTGGCTGATGAGTGGGTACACTGTGTTTTGGCCGATGAGTGGGTCTGTTGTGTGTTCGATGATGAGTGTTTATGTTATGTGTTAGCTTGTGAGTGATCATGTTGTTTTGTTGACTGATGAATGGTTATGATATGTGTTGACAGACGAGTTGGCATGATATATGTCAACTAGTGTGTGGATGTGATGTATGTTGTCTGATGAGTGGATATGTGTGTTTGCTAATGTGTGAGTATGATGTTTGCTGTCAATACATGGTTTGATGTAAACTGACTGAAGAAAGGGTATGATGTATAT
>JADBJO010005534.1:132225-152225 GCA_016801955.1 Conus betulinus
CAGCTTGTGATTGAAAAATATTACCAGACAAACACCAAAAACAACCAGCCAGAACTAAATGAGCAATGATAGCTGAAGAGGGAAAACATGTATTAGTTTTGTGTTAATAAGTAATCAAAGCGTAATCCAAAACAATGGCAACTTGCAAAGAAATGAAAAAAAGGATATCTGCAATCTAAACAAAATGATTTTGTTGCATAATCTGGGTAAACAAAATATATTCGTCTTCATAATATGTAAGATTTGTATGTGAAATGTCGTGAAATACATGCAAGGTGGTTCGTAGTTTCTGTAGAGCTGCTTTGTGCAACTAGCAACCAGCGTTTAAAAAGCTTATGTCTCATGCTTGTTGAGACAGAAGAATTTTGGTGGATGTATACACTGTGCCTTCTGGTGGAGAATCTGACTCAAAACAGAGCGCTGCAACCGCTTATTTGACATCTCTTACCACGTTCCATTTTTAATCTTCATCATTTCGTGATTTCAGTCAGATAAAATACTTCGGGACAGAGCTGACAGATGATGGGAATCATTCATTAGATTCACCAGAACAATATTACTCTAATTCTCTAGAAAACCGGTCGATGTCACACCCATTGGTATGACAGCTCTGCTGTAACGTTTTCTGTCTTGATGTTTTGACTCTGATGCTAATATACATGTGTGTGTTTGTCTTCTCGCCTTTTATAACGACGCACACAATGTTCTATAGTGAAACATGGAAATGTGTGTCCTCACCCTTGCAGTGCCAGGTCGACTACATTTCGTCGGCAAATTATAAATTGACAGTAGATGTCTATTACTTGTCAATGAGCTATGTTTGTACACATGCATTGAGAAAGAACATGGTGACGCAGTAGTGAGCATTGGAACATGTAATAGGACATGTCATCAATGTTTTCATACTGACACGCGCTCTAAAAGAAGTCATTTGCCGTTTTCAGTCACTGGATGAAATGGGGTCTTTTATTGGCTGAAGAACATTGCAACATACTATGGAACACATCATTAACTGCTTTGCTGTTAAAACACACAACATGCCGATGAATACTAGACACTGTGAAACCTGTCGTTAGCTGTTTAACATAGCAACATGCAATGAAACCCGCCACAGTCTGTGTAACACAACAACATTCAATGGGAACATATCGCTGACTTTTAACATTTCAATATGGAATGAAACCTTTCACAAGCTTTTAACAGTGCAACTTGAAACAAAATACAGCTTTAGCTGTTCTAATACTCCAACCTACAATAAAACATGCCATTTACCTCTGAAAACACAAAACATAGTAACAAGTATCAACGGAATTTTCAGCATCACACCAAGATCATCAGCAGAATGAAACTGACGTGCATGTTCATCATCGCCGTGCTGTTCCTGACGGCCAGTCAGCTCATTACAGCTGATTATTCCAGAGGTGAGTTGAAACTTCCCACCCTCCCTCCCTCTCCCTCTCTCTCTCTAAGAATGTCATAGTCAATAGTTCACAGAGTTTAATGAGGTAACGTGATGGAAATAGTAAAAAAGATGATAATGTGGAGAGTACCTTAAAGTGGTAGGTGCGTGACAAGAGTCCAAGCCAAAGAGATGTGTTGAGAGCACCTGCCTCTCAATCACCAAGATCTCATTTCCCTCATTTACAGGTCACACTACATGGCAAACGGGGCGGGCCTTCAGAAGATCACAGAGAATAGAACTTAGAAAAGAAGACTCGAAGGGGAGAAGATAGTTTTAAAACACCAACTAAGAAATACAGAAACAAAACAGGGCAAAAGGCGGGTTGCACTTTGTTGAAGTCCTCATTTAGCCTGTCTGAGATGGGAGACCCCACCAGGGGCATCAGTTCCTTCCTTGTTGTGCTTAGGCCAGTCAGCGACTTGGTATATGGGCCTTGAAGAGTTTTGGAAAAACTAGCCTTCCATCAAAATATTGATACCCTGTCAGCAGAGCCTGAGAAATCAGTGGACCATTTAGAAAGAACGTAATGTGATAGAAGCAACACACAAAGTGTAATGACGTGATATAACATAGGTAATGGACAGAGTGAATGTAATGACGTGTTTGGAGATATAGAGGTAATGCATAGGGTGTGTTGTTATTTGACGGAGATACTGCATCGAGTGTAATGACGGGCTGTGATAGAGGTACTGCACAGAGTGCAATGATGTAATGTGACAGAAGTAACGCGTTAAGTACAATGGTGTGATGTGACAGAGATAATGCGTTAAATACAATGGTGTGATGTGTGACAGAGATAATGCGTAAGTACAATGGTGTGATGTGACAGAAGTAATGCATGAAGTACAATGGTGTGATGTGACAGAGGTAATGCATGAAGTACAATGGTATGATGTGACAGAAGTAATGCATGAAGTACAATGGTGTGATGTGACAGAGGTAATGCATGAAGTACAATGGTATGATGTGACAGAAGTAATGCATAAGTACAATGGTGTGATGTGACAGAAGTAATGCATGAAGTACAATGGTGTGATGTGACAGAAGTAATGCATGAAGTACAATGGTGTGATGTGATAGAAGTAATGCATGAAGTACAACGGTGTGATGTGACAGATGTAATGCATGAAGTACAATGGTGTGATGTGACAGATGTAATGCATGAAGTATGATGGTGTGATGTGATAGAAGTAATGCATGAAGTACAATAGTGTGATGTGACAGAAGTAATAATGAAAAAAAAAAATAATGAATACTTATATAGCGCCTATTCTCGGCTAGAGACCAAGCTCTAAGCGCTTTACAATCAACACTCGTTTACACAATGGGCTGCCTACCTGGGTAGTGCCGACTGAAGAGCTGCCAGCTGGCGCTTCATTCAGTCGTTTTCCCGTGTCATCCAGTCAGTATCGTTCAATATCGATCCCTCATTTTCCTTACTTCCTTCATTCTTTCCATTACTCACTCAGGGTGCATGCTATGTGTAACGTGTCATCCATACCAACGGCCAACTGGGCTATTCTTCCGAATGTTGGTGATGGGATTTTACGTGTGTGCAAGATGTTATGAGTGCGTTCACACACGGAACCTCGGTTTATAGTCTCATTCGAAGGACTGTATGGGAAATGGAGTCAGAACCAATGTTAACTCCGAGGGAAAAATCCCCCTGTACCCGAAACGCCCCGGCGGAGGTTCGACACCGCAAACCCAGGATCACCAAGATTACGAGTCAGGCGCTCTACCAACTGAGCTATTCCGTATGTTACTACTTATATTGTTATGATGATGATGATCATTATTATCATTAAGAATTTAGTTACTACTACTACTACTACTACTACTACTACTACTACTACGAGAAGTAATGTACGAAGTACAATGGTGTGATGTGGCAGAAGTAATGCATGAAGTACAATGGTGTGATGTGACAGAAATAATGCATGAAGTACAATGGTGTGATGTGACAGATAAGCAGGAGCACCGTGCAGGGAGGTCGAGAGACGGAATGCGGAATTCCAGAGGTTTCCAAGTAAGTGTGAAAATGGAATCAACACACATATTTACTCTCTCTCTCTCTCTCTTGTCGGTCTGTGTGTCTGTCTGCCTGCCTGCCTGTCTGTCTATGTGTGTGTCTGTCTGCCTGCCTTCTCTCTCTCTCTCTCTCTCTCTCTCTCTCTCTCTCTCTCTCTCTCTCTCTCTCTCTCTCTCTGTGCTCAAGCGTGTCACTCTCATTGTTATTTTCTAGAATTTTGCATTTTCATTGCTGCTGTTGTTACTACTTTTTATTGTTTGATGATGATCATCATTATTATCATTATGAATTGATGATTATCATCATTATTATCATTATGAATTGATGATCATCATCATTATTATCATTAAGAATTTAGTTACTACTACTACGATTAATATCCCTACTACTGCTACTACTACTACTACTACTACTACTACTACTACTACTCCTCCTCCTCCTCCTCTACTACTACTTCTACGACTACTACTAGTACGACGACTACTACTACTACTACTACGACGACGACGACGACGACTAGTATTGCTATTACTGCTACTACTACTACCAACATCATCATCATCATGATCATGCTCGTTATTGTCATCATTTTTTCTTTTAGTGGTACAAACGTATACAGCGATAGTCGAATTTAATTAACTTTTTGTATTTGTTCATCATTTCTTTTGAATGTGCACGTTTCATTGCAGTTTGTTGCAATGCACTTCTTACTATTTTGAAACCGATTTCACTGTGTACAATACACAAGACAAACGTCCAAGACCGGTCGGAACTACCCCAGCCCCCTTACACATACACACAACACTGCTATCACTACCACATTTGAACACATCACCACCTTGTTCATTGCATCCCTGATAATCACACCTTCACAAACGATGAAAGATCACTCCTGGCAAAAGATCTCAAATCTATCCCCATTAAGCCTAACACCAACAATATACTTCTTCTTCTTCCTCGTTCGCTTCCTATTAGATGAGCAGCCCGGTGTCCTCGATGAAGACTGCCATCCACCGCAGCTGTACAACTTGGCATCCAGGGTGCTGTACAACTTGGCTTCCGCTGCTGTCGGTGTTGGCCAGTACTTCCTTCTGGATGTTGCATGCGTCATACAGTCTTGAAGTTTGTGGTCGGTTGTCATTGGTCCCTCACCCACTCTGTCCAATGCCAAATTGTGTGTGCATGTGGTGGAGCAGGCGATTGTGTCCAGTCCTCAGGCGGAAGATCTTGACCTGTTTCCCGTTGTCCCAGCAAATGGTATTTGTATTCTGGGTTGTGTTTAGGGAGCTGGAGGCGCCACTTTATACCTTGCTGTGCCTTGATGATTGTCTTGATTTCATCGTATGACACCAGGTTGTTGGCCTGCTCCTTCTGTGCACCGTCTTTTGCCAGAATACCCGCTTTTTCGTTGTCTCTGATACCACAGTGTGCTGGTACCTATTGTATCACCACTTTCTCCACTCTGGCACTCAGGGCAACAAGGGCTGAAGTACGATGGTTCTGTTCTTTGCAGCGGGAGTTTTTTGAGGGCTTGGAGCACGGAGAGAGCATCTGAGAACACCACCACCTGCCCTGTTGTTCTTATGGTGTTCTGCGAGACTGTTGTGGCTGCCTCACAGAGAGTTTTTCGCTCAGATCGGAAGTTGGTGGAGTATTTTCCTGTTGGGATTGCAACTTCTTCATCTCCTTCTTTGTATCAGAGGAAGATTCCAGCTCCACCATCCCTCATTGCTTCTGTGGCGGAGCCATCTGTAAAGACATGGGTCCAGTCTTCTGGGGGTAGTGGTTGCAGATATACTCCATGGCCAGGGCTTTCCTTTCGGTGTCTGACTCTGTTCCTCTCTTCTCCACTCTGGAAATGCTGCTGATGGCTGTTGGGAACACCTGCCTCTTCCAAGATGGGTGGGTGACATTTGCCGCAATAGGCTTTGCTTCGTGTTCCATCAAGACTGGGATTTGTCTTTCAAGGCGTCTTGACTGGCGGATGAAGCTGCCTCTTTTCAGCTGGCTCTTGGTGGGTCTGCTCATTCTGTCGTTCATTGGATGGTTTTCAAGGCGTTTGAATTTTGCTGCCTGGATGAGGATCTTTGTGTCCCTTCTGTCCTCCAATGACTGTAGCCCAGTGGTCTCCTCCCTCTTCAGGATTGGGGTGGATCCCATGGCGCCAGTTATGACACGCTGAGCTTGGTTCTGTATCTTGTTGAGATGGCCAAGGTTAGACTTTGCAGTTGATGCCCATGCTGATGTCCTATACTCAACTACAGGTCGGATTCTCCCCGTATAGAGTCTCTTCAGGATACGTTCGTCAGCCCCTCAATCCGTTCCTGCAAGTTTCTTCTGATCGCCAGTCTCAGCTTGGCCCTGCTACAGCAGCTGGTGATCTGCTGTTTCCAAGTGAGCCTGCGGTCAAAGGTCACTTCCAGGTAGGTAGGTGTGGGTTCCTCTGCAAGCCTTTGGTTGTTCAGAGTCAGCTTCGCCTCTTGCTTCTTGCTGGATAGGCTGAAGACTGTGTAGGCTGTTTTGCTTGAGTTGACAGAGACAAGCCATTCCTTGGTCCAGTCGCTGATCTTATTGAGCGCAGTCTGGAGGCGTACCTGCGCTGCAGTGGTGTACTCTTCAGAGCACCATAGTACCAGGTCATCTGCGTAGATCGCTCCTCTGACCCCTCTTGGCAGATCTCTGACGATGTCATCTATAAAAGATGAGAACAGCGTCGGCGAAAGGACTCCTCCTTGTGGTACTCCCTGTCTCAGCACCTTCTCTTCTCGCTCTTTTGGCCCTGTATCTTTACTCGGGCTTGACGGTTGTGTAGGTATTGGCTGATTCAGGTGTACATCCTCCCAGACACACCGCATCGCCGTAGTTTAAGTCTGAGTCCGTCTTTCCAGACTTTGTCGAACGCCTTCTCCATGTCAATCCAGACAGCAAGTGTGTTCTTCTTTTCTTGGAAAGCGTCCTCTATGCTTTGAGTGATGAGTGTGATCTGATCTTCCGTTGATCTGTGTTGGCGGAAGCCTGCCTGTTCAGGGCTCAGCAGCTGATGCTCCTCAAGGTGCCAGACAAGCCTTGTGTTGACAAGCCTCTCCATCAGCTTTCCTAAGCAGCTTGTAAGGCTGATGGGGCTTTAGCTGTCAGCCTTCGACTTGTCCTTTCCCTGTTTATGAATGGGGATCATGTCTGCTTCCCTCCAACACTGTGGTACTGATCCTGTCTTCCAGCTGGAGTTAAAAAAATTTTAGGACTGCCTTGCTCTTCATCCCAAGATGCAGATTCATTTCATTGGTGATTCCATCTGGTCCAGGCACTGCAACACTTCCTCCAGCTCTTTCTCTGTGAAAGCTGTGGTCATGACTTCCTCTTGGGACTCTTTCTCATGAAGTTCACCTTGGGCCCTGTGCACTGCAGCTCTATGTTCAAGAGGAACTTCCAGATTGCTGATGTTTTCAAAGACGATTATCAAGTGGTCTGCTGCTTTCTTTCCAGAGAGGTAATTTCCACTTTCTTGTATTGTTATTGTGGACTGATTTGTTGTTTCGTTACTGAGGGTTCCAGCCAGCTTCCACAGCTTGCTGCCATCCCTGTCGAGATTCAGGCTTTCAGTTTTCTCTTGCTAGCTTTTCCTTGCATCTTGTGCACAGGACAGCTTGTATCTGGCAGTTACTTCCTTCAGCGCTATGTTGTTCTCCAATGATGGCTGCTTTTCTGCTCGGTCCCTGACTTCCGTAACAGCATCTTCCAGATTCTGGAGTTTCCTCCGTCCAGTAGGGCTTGTAGTCGTTGCGTGCTCCTCTTGGGATGGATTCTGTAGCAGCTTTCAAGACGGTCTTTGTGAAGTCTTGAAGCATCTTGTTTGAATCCTTCTGCCTGATGTTGATTGGCTTTGTGTATGTATCTGTGAGGGTCTCGAAGAGAGTCCAATCCGCCATTTTATAATTTAAGTGGGGAAACACTTTGCTTGAGGAGCCTGTAAGCTGAAGTTGATAGAGAGTTTGACGGGCTTGTGGTCACTTCTTCCAAGCTGGTTGAGGACTGTTCTTTTGGTTCTGACGAACAAGTCATTGGTGGCGAACGCTAGATCTGGTGGTGTTGATGTGGTCATCCAGCGTCTCTAGAGTAAGGTGGGTTCATCATCTTCTTGGTTGATGAGATGAAGATGTGTGTCAATCTCCCAATCCTCAACTTCTTCGCCTCTCTTGTCCGTCTCGTCATAGCCCCATCTCTCTGAGTGACTGTTAAAACCTCTCCCAGTTGTTGTCTGGGATGTTCATGTATGTGAGGGAAAGATCACGATCTTGAGGGCAATAGACATTGTAGATCCTGATGTTGTGTTCTTTAAGGACTATATCCAACAAAATACTAAAAGCACCTTCATGTTGAAGATTCTTCAAAAAATTACGACGGTTGGCTGCACTTGAAAATGTAATCTAGCCCCACTACCAGAGAGTTCGGACATTTTCATTCACCTTTCCAAAGCTCAGTGCTCCGACAACGATCTCACGACAAATCCAGTGAAGTCGAACTCTTCGTCAAAGAGTGCAGAAAGGAAACTGCCAAAATGAAATCCAACCCTGTCTGCCATTCCAGCTCCTCATGGGATGAACAAAAACCCCTCAAATCACTGAGACAGCCACAAGATATTGTCATCAAACCAGCAACAAGGGTGGCGCAGTGGTGTCTGGGACAAACAGCTGTACATAAGGAAGCTCGAAGACAATTGTGGGACACAGATTTCTATACACCACTCACAGCATCACCCTTCCCTGAACACTCATCTCAACCACATTCAAGCTCGAAATCAAACACAAATGCTTAATAAAGACAGCCAAACCCCTCGTAATGACAGACACTAAACAACCTACCTTCTACCTGCTCAGTGGATCTGCCGAATATGTTGGTTTTGTGTATTTTTTTCAGCTTGTAGCTGCACTACAGAACACATTTCACAGTACATAGACTCTCTCCCCAATCCATAGTACAAAGCTTTCCCACATACCTCAGGGACACAACCCACACACTCAACATGATCAATTCATACAATACAGATCCCACTTTCCAACCCAGCCTCCTCTTCACACTTGATGTTGTCTCACTTTACACTTCCATCTGATGGACTGAAGGCTCTCACATTCTTTCTTGAAAATCGGCCCCCTAACCAACAACAACATCCCACAGCTACACTTGTTTGACTTGCAGATTAGTCCTCACTCTCGACCTTTGAATAAAACAACCATATCTTCTCACAGATAGGTGGTGTTGCTTTGAGAACCAAAATGGAATCATTCATTGCATGCCTTTTAATGGGACATCAGGAACACTGCTTACTAACCTCTTATATAGGCCCGACCCGAGAGCTCTACAAAAGCTACATTGATGATGGACTGGGAGCCAAATCCATGCCAGAACAAGACCTCCACAACTTCTTTGGAATTGCTCAGGCCTCTCGGTAATGATGATGGGTGAGATTTACGTCCCATTGGTCGGAGGCCCTTAAGGATAGGGTATACATGTAAACATAGGTCTGCATATTCTGTGACCACTTCTGTCACTGGCAGTAGTGTGTGAATTCCGTGTGGGGGCCGTCGTCTGTCGCTTCTTGAGCGCCTCTTCCATTTGAACTTTAGCTCAAATCTGGGCGTTGGGCGTCGGTGTATTTCTCTCCCCCTCCTCCCTCCTCCAAGAAAAGGCTGTCTTAAGGGCCACCAGGGCCTTCTTCATGCTCAGGTGGCGATGGTTCCGTGCCGTGTTATTCCGCCTCAAAAAGGGAACAGGACGAAAATTGCTGAAGCTCTGCATGAGTCCCTTGTATTCTGTGGTCCATGCAGACTACGCAATTTTTCAGTCTGACTTTTAAAGGAGTGCCCCATGTCCAGCTCAAAGCATGGCGTCCCAGGCCTTGATAATCGTAGTCAGGCAGGGCTCCACCGCCTATCACCCCACATCTCCAGGAGTCATCCCCTGGCAACACAGGTTGAAACCACTGTCACCCACATGGCTGGAAGGATCGCTGCTCCGCTTGACACTGACCTCTCACATCAGTGTCTCTACATGGAGAGCTGCCACCTCTCCCTTGGTGTGTGTTGTTATGCCACCTCGAAGCTAACTGCATTCTGCGACTCAGACCTTTCGTCCATGAAACAAATTTGCCTATACCATTTCACAGTCAGTCAACTTCCCAGACATCACCATCTCCCTCAAAGATTGACTGCTCAAATCTATATTCTGAATTCCTCTGCCCATGCAGACTTTTGCTGAAATGAAGAAAATCTTAATCTGCAAGCAGCCATCCACTCTAGAAACCCAGCTTCCAAAAGAGACAGACATACCCACCGCCCGTCTTCTCTTTCATCCACACACTCTCCCAATCTGCAGGATCCTGAAGTCCAGCTGGCATATAATAGAAAAATCACAAACCTGCCTTTGAAACCAAACCAATGACCACTTTCAGACGGGACGAAAACCTCAAAGACCTATTTGCGCATTGTAAAAATGAACTAAATGTACACAGCTAAGTCATCAGGTACGTTCCCCTGCTCAAAAACCAGTTGCAAAATCTGCTTTCTCACCAATCCAGACACTATTCTACATGGCCCCAGAAGCTCCTTAAATGCACATTCTCTTGTCAGAGCCGCACCATTGTGTATGCTATCCATTACCAGCTGAGTGGTAAGATATATGCAGATGAGACAACATGCACACTTTAGACGCGCGTCTCTGAACACCTGGTTGACATTGCCGCCATTGGTCCAACCAGTCGCTCCACATTTCAACCAACCGTGACAAAACATCAACCATGTCAAAGTCCTGGCTCTGGGAATCACAGTGACAACTTGGAGCTCACTATGCAGGAGTGTTATCGCATTGCCTGACCCAGAACCCTCCACCCACATGGCATTAACATTCAAAAGCAGTGTGCGTCTATCCACCACCACGACACTAGCTCCAAAAATCCTCCACCAACATACACACACTATCATACCTCCACTATTTACCTCAAGTATAAAACAATGCTGCTCGTTTGATTCTTAAGCAAACCTGATCTCATGTCACTCCCTTACACCTTTGTCTTCACTGGCTACCGGTCAAAAACGAATAGACCATAAACTGACCTTACTCTACTTAAATCTTCGAATGGTTTAGCTCCTTACTACCTTTCTGATCTCCTTCATCTCTATGTTCCTTCTAGACAGTTGTGTTCTTCTATCGAAAACACTCTGCCTACAATCGCTCGATTTCGAACGACACCTTATGGCGATCGCTCTTTTTCTTTTCTTTCAGGGGGCGGTTTCTTGGAAGAAACTCCCAATATTTTTGCGTAGCTCAAACTCTCTCTTTCTTGCTTCAAAGCATCTATTCAACCACCCCTCTTCACCTATCAATAGCAGTTCTTTTTTTCCCCTTCCCCATCAAATAAATTCTGCGACTTGTGTGTGTGTGTGTGTGTGTGTGTGTGTGTGTGTGTGTGTGTGTGTGTGTGTGTGTGTGTGTGTGTGTGTGTGTGTGTGTGTTGTTGTTGTTCTTCTTCTTCTTCCATTTAACGTCTTCCCACATAAAGTGATTTCAGACGGTTTGTAGTGATAAAGTGTATGATGAAAGTAGTATGTGTGCGTGCAATCATTGTGTGTGTGTGTGTGTGTGTGTGTGTGTGTGTGTGTGTGTGTGTGTGTGTGTGTGTGTGTGTGTGTGTGTGTGTGTGTGTGTGTGTGTGTTGTATGTTTATGTTAATAGGCAAGTTTATGATATGATTTTTAGAGTGCCACAGTTTTTAAAGAAATACAGTAATTTCACCATGTCCAATGCAACTAGTTTCTCTGTTCTTCAATAGTGTCTCTGCACTAGAGGTATCTGATGAAGTTGGAAGCAGTCCTTTGAATGGTGTCTTCATTTCAGCACATTTTCCAGTGTTGACGTGGTCATATTTTTCCAGTTTTGGACACTTCGTTTAAGCGTATAGTAGAGGAGTTAAAGAGTGTACATAATACAATCTTATGTTGTATCTTATTTGTAAGTGGCATCATATTAATGATTGAATTTGGTTACGATGAGTATGTGTTTGTTCAAATGTGTTGGAAAAAAAAAAATCCCTGATAAAAGTTAAGTTATAATTCAAAGTAATATTCCAACTGGGCTTTGTAATAAATTTTTGCAAATTAAACACATGAAAAAATAGTTATTCAACATGTAAGGCAAGTTCAGTGAAGTCGATCCATCAGATAAAATTTCAGCACCTTCCCTTTGCACTACTTTTTTTTGTTCTTGCACAGTCCAGTAACAGATGACTTACACTGAGAGGTTCCCCCCACACATACATGAGACATTTTTGCAGTATTTAGTTCGAGGTGAATTTAATCGCATGCGATGAATTAAGCTTTCTACGTCTCTGGAAATTGGAGTTTGGATTTTTCTAAATTGTGTTTTAGGGTTAATATCAGGGCTTGGTTTAACACACATTTTATGATAAAGACAATCTGTATTTTTCAATAAATGTTTAAATCTGTCGTTTGATGCTTTATTTATCAGTGCATAACATTCTGACACATCCAGATCTATACTGAATGAAGTTGTGCCTTCAATGTTGCGAGCTGCTCTCCGAGCAGCTTGGTCAACTCTCTCTTTGGATGAAATGCCGCAGTGAGAGGGCACCCAGCAAAAAAAGTAATATTGACTCTCTTCATTGATAGAAGATGCGTTACGTAATTTATTTCCGTTATTATCTCATCACGAATCTTTGAATTTGGAGATTGTAAAGCAGAAAGCGCTTATCTAGAATCACTACAAAGTAGAAGTTGACAATTTTTAGTGGAAGAATTTAGAATATACTTTAGAGACATTAGAATTGCTATAGTTCTGCGGTAAAAATCGACAAATTTTTCCCAAGGTGATACAATTTCTCCACTTTTAAGGTTGGTATGATAAAAGCTGCGCAAGTGTTACGATCATCTAGTACTGAACCATCCGTAAAAACTTTCAAGTAATCTCTTATACACATTTTACAAGTGGCAATTTACATCGTTTTTAAGAAGGTTTGGGAGAATCGTTTTTACTTAGTACAGTGTAATTTGTATCAAATTTAGCTGTGTTTTTGTTCCCATTTGGGAATGGGTGTATAGAAGGGCCCTCGAGGCGATATTTGTTTGATTTATATTTGATTCTTTCAGTAGAGTAGAAGTATATGTATATGTCTGAATGGATAAAGTTGATTTTATGCCTCTAGCTCTTTTTGCGAAATCTGTTTCTGAATTTAAGGATACTTCTTTAGCACAAAAAGTATTTTGTGAAGTGTTCTTTAAAAACAAATTTAGATGCAGACGCTTTTCGAAACTCATTGAGAGGCAAAACTCCGGTTTCATGGTATGTTCCCATGTAACATGTATGTATAGGAATTCCAAGTGTGCCAGTTTATACGATTTGCAATCTATACTTTGTAATTTATTGAGTAAGTGTTGCAGAGCACTAAAGAATACTTCTTGGGCATAAATTAATCTAGACCGCACAAGCGCAGAAGAGATAGTAATGTTAAGGTATCTTTGTCTTGTCCCCACTTTTGTTTGCTTATGATTTTTAAAAAGTTAAAACTTTTCCTCGCTTTATTCAAAATGTATTCAATATGTAGATTCCATGAAAGCTTTGAAGTTAGATAAACGCCTAGAAATTTTACAGAACTAGCGTATTGTAGTACTGACCCGTTCAGAGTAAATTGAGGAAGTTTCTCAGGGTCATATCCAGAGTTAAAAAGCATTAAATTCGTTTTTTCTGCTGAAAGTGAAAGTCCATTTTCATGTAAAAAGTCATTGATTTTGTTTAGTTCATGTTGATATTTTATTTTTTATAACCGACAGATCTTAATGGAGTCTTTCTTTTCACAGTGACCTTCATCCACAAACATAAGTCATCGGCGAATTGTGCTAATGTTACATCTTTTGATAATCCTTTTGTTATATCTGCAGTTAAAATATTGAATAAAATCGGGAGATAGTACTGATCCCTGTGGAAGTCCCATTTCTAATGATCTAGTGCTAGAATATATGTATGCTCTATTCTTGTTTGAATCACTCTATTTTCAAAAAAAAACTTTTATGTAGTTATACATTGTTCCACTCACACCAATGGTTTTGAGTTTGTACACGAGCCGTTTGTGCCATACATGTTCATATGCTTTTTTTTATATCCAAAAAAAAGTTGCGAGGATGTTTTTCCGTCTCGCAAATTGTTGTTTTACTTGAGTCGTTAGTTTAACTAGGTGTTCTACTGATGATCTTCCTTTTTGAAAACCAGCTTGGTTAATTGGAATTACTTGGTGTGTGTTACAAAATATGTTAACCTGTTTAGAACAATTTTTTTCCATCAGTTTGCACATATGAGACGTTAGGGCGATTGGTCGGTAGCTGTTTATATCAGATCGAGGTTTTCCCCCTGTTTGTGAGTGGGAATAATTATAGAATGTTTTCCATACAGAATGCAAATTTCCCTCATTCCAACATTTTTGATAAAAAGGAATATGAAATGTTTTACATTCGGAGGGATATGACGTAACATTTCATTTGAAACGCCATCTAAGCCTACTGATGTCTTTTTATTTCCTATATTACTGAGACATTCTTCCACTTCTTGTAATGTTATGGGAACATTCAGGTAATGGTCTATTACAGGGTCAGGGTCGTTGTAAATGGCTTTTCTTTCCTCTTGCTCTCTGTGTTGTTTCTTTTCTGCTGTTAGACTGTCTGTGCTGCTATTTTTTTGAAAATATGTTGGCGAATGCTTCAGCTTTGTCTGAGTTGGAGGGGAAATCAGAGTTAGGGAGCTTGATCGGACATGTTGGTAGAGATACTCGTTTTTCATTGTTCTTAGATTTGCCCACACCTTTTGATAATCCTTGAAACTATTTACTTTATTTTTACAAAAGTTTGACCAGTATTGTCGTTTAGCTTGTGCCGTCACTTTGTTAAAATGATTTTTGGCCTTTTTTTTCTCAAGCAGTTTTGAATTACGTTCTTCTCCTTTACTTCGTAAGTACGCTCTCTTAGTTTTACGTTTTTCTCCTTTTTAGCTTGTTCGCAATTTTCGTTCCACCAGACATTACCCGTGTGTTATTTAGTTTGGCTTGATTACTTTTATTCTGGGTATTGACTGATTTGCAGCAAATAGCATGGCTTTTTGAAATTTACAATACAATTCATCAACAGTTAGGTAGTTGAATTCATTCATGTCGACGTTAAACGATTTAAGTAAGTTTGTGAAGCTGTCCCAGTTAGCTAATTTATAGTTATTTTGGTACCTTTTCTTGCGACATGTCTTTTGGTTCAGGCCTTATAGATTTAAAAGTGGTGATAATGGGGATATGATCACTGTTCAGAGTGTCATTTAAGGTCTGCCCACACACATAGAGGTGCTAGATCTGGAGATGTTAAGGTTAAATCTATTGCACTGGGCTTGTGATTGGGGTTATCGGGAACACGTGTTATTCTCCCGTCATTTAAAAGATATAATGGCGAGTCAACAATGTTCTCAACGAAACGACTGCTAGTAATTATTTGACAGTCTTTATCCCTGAATGGCGAATGAGCATTAAAATCACCAGTAATTATGAACTTGTTATTCTGATCTGATTTTAGGTGTAGCGATCGAAGCCATTCGGTATTTATCTCATTAGGCCCTCGCCCCTCGAGGTAAGTATATCGACACTACAGTGAATGTGGTGTCAGTGTTTATTCGGACCCTGACTGCACAGGAATAGGCATCTTGTAAGTCTGGTGGAACAGGACTAGTACATGGGTAATACTTCTCTCCTTCTTTTATGTAAATTGCAACGTTGGTTTTATCTTCTGTGGCTCCTTGCTGGGTAGCCACTGAGTTTAGGTAACCTATTCCTCTTCACATTGAGAGACTGCAAAGCCAATACATTATATTTTTTCTTCGGCAAGGTGTTGGGTTAGCTGATCAAGACTAGTTGAGATGGATCGACAGTTCCACTGGAAAACTTTAAAAGAAACGTTATTTAACATGGAAATTTAACTCTCTTTAGACCAACTACGAGAAAAATCTCAAGATCTAGATCTAAATCTAATTGTTCACGTTAACAATGTCAAAATGGATAACAAATTATGTGTAGAGTAGTACACTACGTATACTTTGTTACACAAGTGGTGGTATTACAGTCAGGATGAAGTGGATGCTGAAGATTTATAAGTTCTTGTTTCACCAGTCATATAAGACACTAAATCTATTACTCCAAGGGGCATGGTTGTAGTAGGGTCGCTCCAGAAATGGCTCGTAGTACCGAGGTGGTTGATACCGAGGGGCCTCGCCGCTTTCCGGGGTTTCTTCCAAAGCAGACCCTGATGTGACGGCCGATGTTCCTGGCCAGGACGCTGGCATCAAGACTGGTAGGGTGCAGGCCGTCACGGAGATGCCAGGAGTCTGGATGCAGGTTGTTATGGCTGATGAGACTGATGTTGGCGTCTTCATTTAGTTCAGACGTAACAAGCGCATTGAAGAGATCTCTCTTGATGTTTAATTGAGGATCTGTGACTGGTGCTACTTTACTAATAATCACTTTGAGGCCAGGGTTTTCTTTTGTAATGTTTCTGACACACTTTGTAAGATCTTCACTGCATTTAGTTGGAGATGAGTGCTAATGCCACAGTGAATGAAAAGTGCTTCTTGACCTTGATGTGCAGCGTTGAAGGTTTCCTTCACATCTTTGATTCTGCAAGTTTTGCGTTGGTCAGCTTTGAATCCGTACGAGTCGCCAAGCCGTTTGCCATTTACTTTGTTGATCACCGAGTCTTGCAAGACCAAAACACTAGGGAGGTCAGGTTCTGATTTTTTCTCTTTCTTCTTCGAATTTGAGCCATGACGTACTGATGAATTTACTTTGACGTATGGTTCTCTGACGACACTTTGCTGTTCTAAAACTGTTTTTTTCCAGACTATCGTTTTTATTGTTTCTTCGCTTTTTGGTGGTCTTCGTTGGTTGAAAGCCTCTCTTGGCTGCTCTACGGGTGAAGAAGACAACCCGGAGCTGACGACTTCAGCATAAGAGGTGTAGATATGCTGTTCGGTCTGCGTGCCGACACTAGCCATTGTCGTCGTTTTTTGTTTTGTGTCAGATCTGGCCGTTCACTTTCATTTTTTACTAGTTTTTTCTAATACAGAAATCCGAGTGCATAAACTTTGGATGGTTATTTTTGAGATCGGAAATTGCATGTGTCACTTGCCTGGAATTGTAAAGATTGCTCAGATGTATTAGATGAGCACTGATGCCTGGTGGACCTGAAGGCCGTTGAGTTGAAGGCAACGAAGCGCCCTGCTCCCTTCAGCCTTGGTTCACTGCCTTTCTTCAGAGACTTTCTGTGATCGCGGCTGTTGGAGCCCCAAATCAGGGTCGCCAAGGCTGACGATCCCCGAGTCCAGGCTTTCCCTGTGGACACCCTGGTAATTTTTAAAAAGATTTCACAAATTTTCAGCAGGCCACTTCTTCAGTTGTCACTTGGTGTGTGTGTGTGTGTGTGTGTGTGTGTGTGTGTGTGTGTGTGTGTGTGTGTGCGCGCATGTGCTGTTGTGTGCCTGTGTGCATGCGTGCTGTTGTGTGCGTTGTTGTGAGACTGTGTGTTGGATCATGTGTGTGCGTGTGTGTGTGTGTGTGTGTGTGTGTGTGTGTTTGAGTGTGTGCATGTGCGTGAGTGTGTGTCGGCATGTACGTTTGTTGGCATGATCTTCTAATTTGTTTCATTTATGTTTTCTTTATGGTTTCTGTGTGTTTGTAAGCTTTTAGGGCTCATCTAAAATGAAGCAAATAATCATTCATTTACATATAAATTAACGCTGTCTTCCTTTCCCCACTGCCAACACTTTCTCCATTTGCTACATTAATCTGTTCTTTACTCACATGCCTATCCACTCTCTTTTCTTTATCGGTTCTTCTTTCAATTTCAAATTGTTTCCCCTTTCTCTTCAATCTTCCCTCATTCCTGTTCCTGTGTGTGCGTGGGTGTGAGGGTATGTGCCCCCCTATACCCCCCCCCCCCCCCCCCTTTTTTTTTTTTTTCCTCTGCGTTTCAATAGTAATATTAACGTTTTGCTCATTGATCATTTCTCGTTCTTTTTACCTACTATTATTACTAATAATACTACGTGTATTGAATATGTGAACAAATTTTAAACATTAGTGTTAGCGCACCAAAACAAAACAAAACAAAAAAAAACATGGACAAACGGATCACAAGACAAAACACGACACGTTTTGACCTCTTAGGTCTTCTTCAAAACAATCAGGACAACGAAAATGTACAAGCAATCACATAACTTCATCCACTTCACCGCAAGATAGGCATTCTCTCTCTCTCTCTCTCTCTCTCTCTCTCTCTCTCTCTCTCTCTCTCTCACACACACACACACACACACACACACACACACACACACACACACACACACATTGCATACACAGAGACTCACAACAACACACACAACAGCACACACACACACACACACACACGCACACACACACACACACACACACACACACACACACAATTCCACCTGCAGTCACCTCACTTTGCAACTATGTGAACGGAGTAGAATTTGGCAATGATTTCGATCACGAACAGCAAATCATTTAGAATGTTAAAATCGTAATAAAAACTTGTGTTGAAAGTTCTCAAATATGTTCACGCATCTCATACCCACCCTCGAATCAATAATGACTCTTTTCTTAATGTCCTTTTTCTTTCCTGCTTTCTCGTCCGCTGCCTCTGCCAAAAAGTGCCAGGTAATCTCCTTTTTTCCCAAGAGCACAAATCACTAACTGACCAATCAGGAACAAGCACCCTGTAAAGAAGAGCTTTCAGTCAAAAAACATTTTTGTTCTCTCTCTCTCTCTCTCTCTCTCTCTCTCTCTCTCTCTCTCTCCTTCGTGGGTCGAAAGACAATGAGTTTTCAATCAAAAAACTTTCTCTCTCTTTTTTTTTCACGGGGCGTACGACACGCACACAAGTCTAAATTTTGAGTGTGTAATGTGTGTCGTCTCATGTTATATTGAATCGTTACTGTTCATTGTTATAATAATTTTATAACGTGTAACGGTCTTCGTGTCATACTTTCATAAGTACCCAAGGGGACAAGGACCAGACGGAAAATAGCGTCTTCTTGGTTATCTGGTACCTTTGAGAACAACGATCACCAGTTTATTATTCCATTCACCTATCCATCCATCCATCCATCATCCATTCATCCACCCATCTACCCATCCATATATGGTTTGCATCTAGGCTAAAGGCCTATCAATAAATAAACCACTTTTTCTATGTCTCTTCTGTACAGTTTGTGCGGGGCGGGCACTAGGTGAAGGTTGTTATACTCGCCGTTGCTGTCCTGGTCTGAGGTGTTTTATCACCAGATTAGGAAGCTTATGCCGAGATTGACGCTGATATTTCCCCTCTGTGCTCTACCCTCTTTTGCCTGATTTACCCATACCTATGTGTGGTCATGAACCACTAAGTACGTACACCTCTGGTGGCTTTAGGGGGCGTATATCAAAATAAAACCACATTGTAATCACATGGGTTTCTCATGTTTTTGGTAAAGAGTGAGGGTGTGTGTATATTTAAGTGAGGTCGTTCTCTGTACTGAGATCAATTAATCAATCAATCGTTCATTCACATAATTAATAAACTAATTAATGGGAAAATAATCAATCGAGGATTGAATGAGCAACGTACCTTTCCTGCGACTGACCTGAAGAAAACGGTAGTCTGCTACACTGACCACGCCAGACAAAGAGCGTTCTTTTCATGTTGTGAGGGTGTATGGGTGTCGTTCGTATTTGCAGTAGTATCGATCAGTCAATGAACAAGTTAGCTAATCATCCGATCAGATGATCAATCAATCAATCAATTAACGTTCAAACATTTAGTTTCATATCCATGCGATGACTGCCCAAATATCCAATTAAACAACAAAAAAAATTCAAGTTTCAAAAATTAATCTGTCATTCAACACCTGCAGTCTTCTTCCCATCAGATAATGATTGAGAAATGGACGATTCACTGACTGAATAAATACACAGGTCTAGGGCATACTTGAACAAATTTGAAGGTTACAAACATTCGGGGCATCATTTGTATAAATCTGGATTTTAAATGATTTATGACCATTGCTCGACATACAGACGTTGTTTGTGAAAGTCCGGATGCAAAAAGACCTATGGCCATTGTTTGAATAAATCTGGATTTGCCGAACATATATTTCGTCTTGTTAACACATCTATGTTTTTTATGCGTAGGCTTAAAGAAACTCTCTCGTGCACAAATCTAGTTTAAGATCATCTACAGCCGTCTGTATATGAAATTGGATCTTACAGCAATGCGGATATCTTGCACCTTACAATGCTCCAAGTGATATTGTTTATGAACTTTTGACAGATATATATTTTTTCTTTACATATATATACACAGACACACACACACACACACACACGCGCGCGCGCGCGTACGCGTCCACGCACACACACAC
>JADBJO010005535.1:0-5000 GCA_016801955.1 Conus betulinus
ACTCTCTGGGAATATAGAAATTCGCCGGGGAATTATAATGCCGAGGATGTTTAATGTGAAAAATAATAATGAATCTCCTGCAAGCAACCAATCTGACGAAAATTGGGCGATAGGGTTAGAAGTTTTGTCCTTGGTTTATTTTGAGGGTTGGCGGTTTACTCGACACTTTCTTTGCGATTAGAACTGCTACACCTGGTATATTTCTTTGAGATTTGGTGCTTTATTCGTTTGTTGTTGTGTTTTCTGACTACATTATGTGCTGAACGTCTCTTCTTTACCACTTTATTTTGACGCTTTATGCAACCCTAATGTACACAGTGGAAGAAAGGGCATACAAATATCTATTCGTCTTGGATTTTTTTTTTTACTTGTAGAAATGTCACCTTGAATCGTTCCATGAAATAGTTGTGCATCCATCTCTTAAAAAAAAAAAAAAAGAAAGAAAAGAAAACCCAGACCTTTCATCTGAGAATGGAATTCACACACACACACACACACACACACACACACACACACACACACACACACACACTACACACACACGCACACGCGCGCGGCACGCACACACCACACACGCACACACGCACACCACACACACTCTCTCTCTCTCTCTCTCTCTCTCTCTCTCTCTCTCTCTCTCTCTCTCTCTCTCTCTTTCTCTCTCTCTCTCTCATTTTGCTTCCAGAGAAACCTTTGCACGCAAATTCGCGCGCGTGTCACAATGTGTTGGAGAGATGTCGTCAGTAAGAAATAAGGAATTTCTGCATTTCTTTTTGTCCAAACCTAGCGCACACACAAGTTGTGTGTCTCGCTGATGCAGTCTGCTCTAGAAACTCTCCTTGGTTCGTGCGGAGACCCATTGGCTTCATGGGATTCCTTTGTATCTTTTTAATGTTCCCTGCATTTTTCCCAAAAATCTTATCATCTTCAAACAAAAGATCACTTTGATCAGTGTCCGCTGTGCAGCGAGCTTGATTTGGGTAGGGAACAAAATTAACGATGATAATTTCATGAATGCATGTTATCTGGAACTGGAAGCAGGGAAGCATGAACCCAGATGACTCAGACAGAATGCAGGAATTGTGCCTCCTGTAAAACCTGAGAACTAATATGGAATATAACAGAAGGAACAAAGAGTTAGAGTGCAATTTCTGAATGGGACGCATGTGCATCGCTGGTATGGCACTGAGTTAGATGAGTGGTTTGGGCAGATAAGCCAACCTACAGACTTGACAGAAACAAATTGTAGTGCTCCTGAAACAATGAAGTCTGGTAGAAATGAGAGAAAATCTGCGGGGATAAGGATAGGGGGTGGCGTAGGAGGTGTCAGAGAGGTTAAGTTGAAGCTAAACATTGAATCAGCAGCTCAGGCAGTAGAAATTGTGATTGATGATACAAGCACAGATTGCCTGGCACATGAAAATTATATATTGATAATCTGCTGGTGAATTATTAATCAATCTTTTCACTACCAGCAGTCCCCAGCCCCTCTCATTCCATTACCTCCCACCCACTTGACCCCAACCATCCCTTGCCAAAGTAGATTAGTAAATTTTGAATGATTCATATCATATATATATGTGACCACTTTTTTTTTTTATTAATAATTTTTTTGTTTTTCGTTTAATAATCTTATGAGGATGTATTTTATTTTCAGTGCTTGATTTCTTTCTGTTTGGGTTTGTATCTTTCCATCAGTTCATTTTTATTTCACTTAAGTTTTAGATACATTGCACAATTAGAAATATACGCAATTGGTAACAAACCCTTAATACAACCTTTCTACAGAAAATGATTCCATATGACTCATGCACTCATAGATGCTCATGACACACACACACACACACACACACACACACACACACACACACAGAGTGACATATATACAGTACTAATACATTCACACATGTACACAGATGTAAGTGCAAGGGTTCGTGCATGCACTTGTGTACGCGCACACACTCACATACACTGGCACTTCATGCGCATTATGCATGCTCACACACACACACACACACACACACACACACACACACACACACACACACACACACAGAGAACAGAACAGATCTATCCATTCTCAAAATCATCTATGCTTCCATATCATTTTTCCTCCTCTAACATTCCAACATGATCTATAGATGCATTCCAACACAAGCTGATGACTTCATAACGTGTTCTCCCATGCACCCACACATACAACGCTCATCCATAATGCTGACATCCTTGAATACATAATGATAATGTGCGCTAGCATAGTTTCAGACGACTCTAAAATTTCAAGGATTGTATTTTGTAGCTGTGAAGTGCAACCATCTCCACATTGCATTGTGGCTTTCCTCCTCCCGTTCTTTTTCCTGTGTGCATCCAGATACAGGTGTGAACAAGTCCCACTACAGCCCCCTCTGCCACACCCCCTCTTCAGTTTTCCCCATCTCTGCCCAAGTTTATTTACAGAAGTGCAGAATTTTGCTGAGACATCTCTATTTTTCATGTGACATTTCAAGTAATTTTCCCAATTGGTTTCTGTTTGTTTTTTGTACTAATGGTGTATTACTGTTATCTGTCACATCATTTCTTTTTTTCTTTTTTTGGGGGGTGGGGGGTGGGGTCCAAAAAGACCGATCCATACTTTCTGAAAAAGCAATCATGTCTACATGGCCTCAAAGGAAAGGTTGCGAAACATATGTTTTTTTTGTGTGTGTGTGTGTGTGTGTGTGTGTGTGTGTGTGTTTAAATACATGTGGTGCAGAGTCATAAGAAGTAAAAAGTAGGAGGTGGAGGTAAACATTTTATTGTCCAGGGTAATTATCACTATCATCATTTTTGTTGTTGTTGGTGGTGATGATGATAAAATGATGGGTCTTTCAGAATCTGCAGGGTTCATACCAGCCCATGAAAGTACTGAAAAGTCCCAGAATTCTGAGGACCCCTTTCCTAGGACTTAAAAAAAGCCTTTGAAATTTACACTGTAGAAATTTTTGTGTGGAATTCTCTATGAACCTCTGAATCTGTGTGAAGCAAAAGGAAATAGAATCTTCTGCTTTTGTTTCTTATTAGTCACACTAGTAAATTAGTGTGTTTTGGGAGAATATTTTCAACATTTTCAAATGCTGTTCATACATGTTGTAGAACTTGGACAAATTTGAGAATTTCTAGAACTTCAGGCAAGTATACCTCTGTCCTGTAGATCTATAGACTTGACAATATTTAGTGAAAAAATGGAAAAGAGATCAATTGGCCATTTCCCAGCACTTACTCATTACAATGAGTAAATGACTACATCTGTGCCACTCCAGTTCCAGTTGGCAAGGACTCTGTTCCACTTTCCCGTGAGTCATCAGCCAGACACAGAACAGAGGTCTGTTCTGATTTGTGATCTGTTGAGACTGGTAAAAACCACTCACAGTTCTGAGCTCTGTTTTGTTTTCTAGACCATGGGAAAAGACTGAAAAGCACTGGAAACCACCCACGATCAGCATGTGTGTGTGTACAGATTAACAGTGTGAGACGTAAAAGCCCCTGTTGTGATTAGGTTTAAAGCAGCTTGAAACTTTGAAGCTCTGCATTTTCTGTGCCAGTAAAAGACTACTTTGTCAGTACTCTTTTGTTAAAAAAAGTTTCTGATTTATATTTGTGTGTATGTGTGTGTGTTGTGTCTTTGGAAGGGTCTTACTCTTAGAACCCCCCCCCCCCCCCTCTCCATTCCCTGCCTCTCTCCCCTCCCACTTCCTGTCCACTTCCTTTTTATTGTGTCATTGATGAGGATAGCTTAGATGATGACCGCCAAGGTGCTGTGTAAATCTTGGTTTTCAGACTGCACTTACTAAGGCTGTCCTGTGAGTGCTGCACACTGTTCCTGGGTTCCAGCTCAACGTATTCACAGCTGAAAATAAGGCTGTAAATGAGGCCTGCTAAGCTGGTCAGGAAATGCGTCCAGCATTTGCAAAGATGCATCCTGCTTAGTGGATTTATGTAAGCTCAGTTTGTGTGTGCCTCCAGTCTTCTCGCTTCAGCCCTGGTTGGTGCCAGAAAATATCACTTGATTAAGTTCAGGTTACAAGGATGTAAGTAAAAAAAAAAAAAAAAAAAAGAAAGAAAAAAAATGCAATCCCCCATGATGCTGGACAGAATGGTTGTACTTTGCCATTGTTGGAGATAAATGTTTTATTGACATTTCTTTGTGTTTCAGGGACCTGAGGTTCAATAAAATCAAGAGAATACCAAGAGGGGCTTTTGCAGGTCTTACAAGTTTAAAACACCTTGTAAGTATCGGTGATATTTCAGAGTACACATACAGCACTGTGTTTGTGTGTGTGTGTGTGTGTGTGTGTGTGTGTGAAAGAGAAAACATACAACATGTATATATACATGTGTGTTTGTGTCTGTAGTGTTGTTATTTCTTTTTTCTGTCCTACATACTTTTTTTTTTTCCTGTCCCCATTTTTATGTGACCCTGTGTATTCACACAATGTTTCAGCCCATCTTGTATCCAGTCATATGAGGATCAGTTATAATTACTTAAAATCCCTGTAATAATTAGGGAGCCATTGATGCAATAATGTCTTTGTCAGACTGTCCACCAGAGGATGTCTGCATTCTTGTGTATTTACTTTGGTGGTGGTCAGCAGTGCTTATTTAGATTCAACAGCAAGACAACTACTACGGTTCCTGCAGACCATGATCTAGTTATTCTGTTGCCTAGACTTACTGACTATCTGCTTTTTCATGGAGATTGTATGTCCATTCTCATGACAGTCCCAGTAAATCGTCCGATGCCAAAATCCTCGACATAAACCAACTGCAGGCATAGAAATCATTGCTGTGATCACCTTGAGCACTGAGCAAAGAGGCCTGGCAAATGGAGACAAGAGGATGAGGACAATGGAGCATGGAAATTCAAGTTCAAGACCAAGTACTTGAATTCTTTGCTTTTGTATCCCCGTATCAACCAAGCACAAGATACATGGAGTATTGAAGCCAGCAACAACTGCAGCCAT
>JADBJO010005535.1:7500-20000 GCA_016801955.1 Conus betulinus
CACGCACACACATATGCTTATAAATACACACGCATGCACATATGCACGCACGCACGCACGCACGCACACGCACACACACACACACACACACACACACACACACACACACACGTTCACGCTCATGTGTGCACTCCTAAGCAGCGAAGACATATGTACACAAGCACGTCAATAGACGGAGAGTTGTTACTTAATGATTGTATGGTTGCATTAAGACTTGACAGTGTGAACTGATTGATTTAACTTATTGATGGTTTTATTTGCTTCTTTCAGATTATTAAATAATAATGAAATTGAAAGGATAGACGAAGGGGCATTTGATGGATTACCAGAGCTACGATACTTGTGAGTATATACATCTTTTTCATTGTTCTCAGTATAGTTTTTAGTCAAACCAATTAGAATTTTATGATAGCATAAGTTCTAAAGAGTTTTTTTTTCATTCACTTTTAGAAATTGCTTTACTTATTTGCTTCATGCTTTTTATTTACAGAAGTATATGTGTTTAAGTGATTTAGAAATTCATGTGTGTGTGTGTGTGTGTGTGTGTGTGTGTGTGTGTGTGTGTGTGTGTGAGAGAGAGAGGAAAGAAAACACAGGACACACCTACACACACAAAAGCGCAAAACAAAGTGGACAGTGACTCTTATTTTAAACACAGTATGAAACATATGAGTACATTTTGAACTGCCATGTCTTCTCCAAACTTCAAAAATACTCTCCTTGTGGCTGTCAGCAGTAGAATGGCCAATAGTCCATACACTCCTTGTGGTTGTCAGCCACAGAATGACCAACAGTCAATACTCCCCTTGTGGCCGTCAGCCGCAGAATGACCAATAGTCAGTACTGTCCTTATGGCAGTCAGCAGTAGAATGGCCAATAGCCAGTACTGTCCTTATGGCTGTCAGCAGTAGAATGGCCAATAGCCAGTACTGTCGTTATGGCGGTCAGCAGTAGAATGGCCAATAGTCAGTACTGTCCTTATGGCTGTCAGCAGTAGAATGGCCAATAGTCATCAGTAGTATACAGTCAATACTCTCCTTATGGGCTATCAGCATAGTCAAATGGCCAGTTGTCAATACTGTCCTTATAGCTGTCTGTCAGCAGTAGAATGGCCAAAAGTCAATACTGTCCTTTTGGCTGTCAGTATAAGAATGGCCAATAGTCAGTACTGTCCTTATGGCTGTCAGCAGTAGAATGGCCAAAAGTCAATACTGTCCTTATGGCTGTCAGCAATAGAATGGCCAATAGTCAGTACTGTCCTTATGGCTGTCAGCAGTAGAATGGCCAATAGTCAGTACTGTCCTTATGGCTGTCAGCAGTAGAATGGCCAATAGTCAATACTCTCCTTATGGCTGTCAGCAGTAGAATGGCCAATAGTCAATACTGTCCTTATGGCTGTCAGCAGTAGAATGGCCAATAGTCAATACTCTCCTTATGGCTGTCAGCAGCTCAACAAGTCAATACTCCCCACATGGCTGTAGCAGCAGAATGGCCAATACTCCCCACATGGCTGTCAGCAGAACGGCCATTACTCCCAACATGGCTGTCAGCAGAATGGCCAATACTCCCCACATGGCTGTCAGCAGAATGGCCAATACTCCAACATGTCTGTCAGCAGAATGGCCAATACTCCAACATGGCTGTCAGCAGAATGGCCAATACTCCCACATGACTGTCAGCAGAATGGCCAATACTCCAACGTGTCTGTCAGCAGAATGGCCAATACTCCCCACATGGCTGTCAGCAGAATGGCCAATACTCCAACATGTCTGTCAGCAGAATGGCCAATACTCCCACATGACTGTCAGCAGAATGGCCAATACTCCAACATGTCTGTCAGCAGAATGGCCAATACTCCCACATGACTGTCAGCAGAATGACCAATATTCCAACATGGCTGTCAGCAGATTGCCAATACTCCCCACATGGCTGTCAGCAGAATGGCCCATGGCTGTCACAGATACTGGAATGGCCAATCCCACATGGCTGTCAGCAGATGGCCAATACTTCTCACATGGCTGTCAGCAGAACGGCCATTACTCCCAACATGGCTGTCAGCAGAATGGCCAGCAATACTTCCCACATGGGTGTCAGCAGAATGGCTAATACTTCCCACATGGGTGTCAGCAGAATGGCCCATCTCCCCAAACGGCTTTCAACAGAATGGACAATACCCCCACATGGGTGTCAGCAGAATGGACAATACCCCTACATAGGTGTCAGCAGAATGGACAATACCCCCACACATGTCTGTCAGCAGAATGGACAATACCCCCCCACATGGCTTTCAACAGAATGGACAATACCCCCACATGGGTGTCAGCAGAATGGACAATACCCCCAGATGTCTGTCAGCAGAATGGACAATACCCCCACATGTCTGTCAGCAGAATGGACAATACCCCCACATGGGTGTGTCAGCAGAATGGACAATACTCCCCACATGGCTTTCAACAGAATGGACAATACCTCTACATGGGTGTCAGCAGAATGGACAATGCCCCCACATGTCTGTCAGCAGAATTGACAATACCCCCACCGGATGTCTGTCAGCAGAATGGACAATACCCCCGGATGTCTGTCAACAGAATGGACAATACCTCTACATGGATGTCAGCAGAATGGACAATACCCCCCACATGTCTGTCAGCAGAATGGACAATACCTCTACATGGATGTCTGTCAGCAGAATGGACAATACCCCCACATGTCTGTCAGCAGAATGGACAATACCCCTACATGTCTGTCAGCAGAATGGACAATACCTCTACATGGTCTGTCAGCAGAATGGACAATACCCCAGATGTCTGTCAGCAGAATGGACAATACCCCCGGATGTCTGTCAGCAGGATGGACAATACCCCTACATGGGTGTCATCAGAATGGACAATACCCCCGGATGTCTGTCAGCAGAATGGACAATACCCCCATGGGTGTCAGCAGAATGGACATGGATGTGTCAGCAGAATGGACAATACCCCTACATGGGTGTCAGCAGAATGGACAATACCCCCACATGGGTGTCAGCAGAATGGACAATACCCTACATGGGTGTCAGCAGAATGGACAATACCCCTACATGGGTGTCAGCAGAATGGACAATACCCCTGGATGTCTGTCAGCAGAATGGACAATACCCCCGGATGTCTGTCAGCAGAATGGACAATACCCCCGGATGTCTGTCAGCAGAATGGACAATACCCCCACATGGGTGTCAGCAGAATGGACAATACCCCTACATGTCTGTCAGCAGAATGGACAATACCCCCGGATGTCTGTCAGCAGAATGGACAATACCCCCGGATGTCTGTCAGCAGAATGAACAATAATCCTGGATGTCTGTCAGCAGAATGGACAATACCCCTGGATGTCTGTCAGCAGAATGGACAATACCCCCGGATGTCTGTCAGCAGAATGGACAATACCCCCGGATGTCTGTCAGCAGAATGGACAATACCCCACATGGTGTCAGCAGAATGGACAATACCCCTGGATGTCTGTCAGCAGAATGGACAATACCCCCAGATGGGTGTCAGCAGAATGGACAATACCTCCAGATGGGTGTCAGCAGAATGGACAATAGCCCCACATGTCTGTCAGCAGAATGGACAATACCCCTACATGGATGTCCCAGAATGGACATACCCCCGGATGTCTGTCAGCAGAATGGACAATACCCCCGGATGTCTGTCAGCAGAATGGACAATACCCCCATATGTCTGTCAGCAGAATGGACAATACCCCTACATGGATGTCAGCAGAATGGACAATACCCCCGGATGTCTGTCAGCAGAATGGACAATACCCCCGGATGTCTGTCAGCAGAATGGACAATACCCCTGGATGTCTGTCAGCAGAATGGACAATACCCCCAGATGTCTATCAGCAGCAGATACTCCTGATAAAAATATATGGCTGTCAGCAGCAGAACAATACTTCCTGATATGGCTGTCAGCAGCAGAACAATACTCCTGATATGGCTGTCAGCAGCAGAACAATACTCCCAGTATGGCTGTCAGCAGCAGAACAATACTCCCGATATGGCTGTCAGCAGCAGAACAATACTCCCAGTATGGCTGTCAGCAGCAGAACAATACTCCCTATGGCTGTCAGCAGCAGAACAATACTCCCGATATGGCTGTCAGCAGCCGAACAATACTCCCACTATGGCTGTCAGCAGCAGAACAATACTCCCCTGATATGGCTGTCAGCAGCAAAACAATACTCCCAGTATGGCTGTCAGCAGCCGAACAATACTCCCAGTATGGCTGTGAGCAGCAGAACAATACTCCTGATGTGGCTGTGAGCAGCAGAACAATACTCCCAGTATGGCTGTGAGCAGCAGAACAATACTTCCAGTATGGCTGTCAGCAGCAGAACAATACTCCCAGTATGGCTGTGAGCAGCAGAACAATACTCCCAGTATGGCTGTCAGCAGCAGAACAATACTCCCAGTATGGCTGTCAGCAGCAGAACAATACTCCTGATGTGGCTGTGAGCAGCAGAACAATACTCCCAGTATGGCTGTCAGCAGCAGAACAATACTCCCAGTATGGCTGTCAGCAGCAGAACAATACTCCCAGTATGGCTGTCAGCAGCAAAATGGCTAATGTTCCTGATATGGCTGTACTCCCAGTACAGCAGAACAATACTCCTATATGGCTGTCAGCACAGCAGAACAGTACTCCTGATATGGCTGCCTGCAGCAAACATGTACTCCTGATATGGCTGTCAACAGCAGAACAGTACTCCTGATGTGGCTGTCAACAGCAGAACAGTACTCCTGATATGGCTGTCAACAGCAGAACAGTACTCCTGATATGGCTGTCAACAGCAGAACAGTACTCCTGATATGGCTGTCAACAGCAGAACAATACTCCTGATATGGCTGTCAACAGCAGAACAATACTGATATGGCTGTCAACAGCAGAACAGTACTCCTGATATGGCTGTCAACAGCAGAACAATACTCCTGATATGGCTGTCAGGTGCAAAACGGCAAGTCTATTGCTGATGGCCTTCTGTGGAGTTTTGTTTTGTGCACTTTTACATATTTATTTTTTGACATCTGAAGAAGAGACGTTTTGTCAACAATTCACATGGCTGTGTCATAGTGTGTGTGAAAGAAGTGTCACTTTTGCATCTTGTTTTGTGTTCATTGGCGTTTGGGCATGTTGTCAGTAACCCAGCAGCCTACTACAGCCTCCTTACTTTGGAAGGACGCAAAGGGGGGGGTTGGGGGGGGGGGGGGGGGGGGGGGGGGGCTAAGGAGAGGTGGCACATGTTTGTGTCATGAGGAAATTTTATTGCTAGGTTCAATGTGTGTGTGTGTGTGTGTGTGTGTGTGTGTGTGTGTGTGTGCACGCATGCATGTGCGTGCGTGCATTCACATGTATCTTCAGGAGCTTGAAGTAGCAGATGTTGAAGGAAGCAGGAGGGGGGAAGGAGGTGGAGGGATGTGGAGGAGCAGGGGGATGGGAGGGGTGGGGGGGGGGGGGTACTGTGCTAATGGATGCTAGCGGTAGATAATTTCAAGCTATGAACTCTGAAGTCAGCTGTTGTGGGAGTAGGATGCAAGTGTGTGGCGGGGCGGCAGGTTTTTCCCAAAGTTTTGGCAGGTTAGGGATGGTTGGGTGCTTGCAGATGGCAGTCTGAACAGGCTGGGAAGGAAATCAAAACCTCTGGAACATTGCATGGCATGACTGACTGCAGTACTCAGCATTATGCCAGTCTTATCATGAGTGTACCAGGATGGTGTGGGTTTCAGTTTGCTCACCAGATTTGCTTCAGTTCTGTCTCTGTCTCTGTCTCTCCCTGTCTCTCTCTTTCTTTCTTTCTAGCCCTGTAAGTGTGCATATTTTTTGTATTTATGTGTTAAAGTTTGTGAGTATGACTGAAATGCAACACACACACATACACACACACACACACACACACACACACACACACACACACAAAAAACACACACACCCTCAGCCACAGAGAGAGAGAGAGAGAGAGAGAGAGAGAGAGAGAGTAGTACAGTGGTTCACAGGATGCTGGCTGCGGATGTGTTGTCAAGCTATAAAACATCAAGCTAGTAAAAAGTCAAGCTGTTGTGTGAGAAAGACTGGATGGGTCTGGGTTTTTTTTTTTTTTTGTTTTTGTTTTTGTTTAAATGCTTTTTCTTTTTTCTTTAAGTAAGATTTGCTGATGAGGGATGAGTGCATGCAGCGGGTGTCAAGGCTGACAGTCTGGACAAGCTGGGATTTAGGCCTAACAGCAGTAGCTAGGTACATGGCAGGGCATGGCTAATATCAGTATTCAGCTTTCTGACGGCTTGTGTTAGTGATTAGTGCAGAAAAGATGATGTGGGCTTGTGGTGTGGAAATCTCTACCTCTTTCCCGTCTCCTTCCTTGCACTGTCTCTGCCATTCTCAGTCTCTTTGCATGTCTGCCTCCCCTCCTCTCTCTCTCTCTCTCTCTCTCTCTCTCTCTCTCTCTCTCTCTCTCTCTCTCTCTGTCTCTCTCTCTCTGCCCAGTGCCTGTCTGTCTGTCTTATTTTTCTGTCTCTGTCTGTCTCTGTCTCTGCCTTTGACTCTCTCTCACTCTCATGTTTGTTTTTGTCTGTTGCTGTCAGTGCATGTTGGCAAAGATGTCTGTGTCTTGTGTGTGTGTGTGTGTGTGTGTGTGTGTGTGTGTGTGTGTGTGTGTGTGTGTGTGTGTATATATAAATGTACATTCAATTCTAAGAGCTTTTACTGTTTTAGGACTAGTCTTAAAATATGTCAGGCTTGTGATTGTTATGATTCTCAAAAGCTGTTTGCAGAACGTGTTTGTTGTGACATCATCATCATGGCTATGATTATATTTTATTACATAATTGGCATAATGTTCATTGTTATTATTGTTGTGCTTTCAATCATTTTGGTGTTGCTGTTTTTGTAATTCTAAATTTGAGAGTCTAAAACTAATGCTTATAAGTTATAGAGCAGGATGAGAATTCTAAATGGCCAGAACTGTAAAGTATGCACCATATATTCAGTCAGTTCTGAATTCAAAACAAGACTCGGTATCCCACTCCTCCTCTTCCTCCTCCAGCCTCCTCTCTTCCCGTGTCCTTCAAATCCCTTTTCTGTTGAGTTGAATTGCTCCAGGTGTTTGTATGGGTGTGCCCTCTTGTTTCGACCAGGCTCCTCTGTCTCTCTCTCTCTCTCTCTCTCTCGTGGAGGACGGAGTGCCACCTTTTCGCACCATTCAAGTGGCACGTCAAGGGTTTTTCTTTTCTTCACTTTGAAAAATTCTTTCTCAGACAAAGTAGCATTCGGAATGTGCTGTTATGTGCTTAATTCACTTTAGTGCATGAGAGGAAAGTAATAGCGTTCTCTGTTTTTGTGTGTTTGTGTGTGTGTGTGTGTGTGTGTGTGTGTGCGTGTGTGTGTGTGCGTGCGCGTCTGTGTCTGTGTCTGTGCATGCGCCTGTGTATGTGTTTTGGGTTGCATTGTTATTTTTATAAATCATTTGTGTGTGTGTGTGTGTGTGTGTGTGTGTGTGTGTGTGTGTATGTGTGTGCATGCACACTTTGTGTGTGCGTGCATGTGTGCATGCATGCATGCATACATGCGTGTGTGTGTGTGTGTGTGTGTGTGTGTGTGTGTGTGTGTGTGTGTGTAGCATATGCAGGCTTGTAATGTGTGCATGTGTGTGTATAATGTGTATCACTGTATCATAGTGTATGTGTACTTGCCATTTTAAATGTGTGTGTGTGTGTGTGTGTGTGTGTGTGTGTGTGTGTGTGTGTGTGTGTGTGTGTGTGTGTGTGTGTGTGTGTGTGCATGCATATGTGCGTGCTTGTGTGCGTGTGTGTTTGTGCATGCTCATAATTTTTGTTTTTGACTCATGACTGAATTTCCCCCCCTCTTTTTTTTTCCCCAAGTAGTGTAGATCGGTTTGGTTCAACAATGTATTATATATGAGCAATGGTTATCCAACCAGACACAGATATGTCTGCAATAACCTTCGACTTTATCAAGGACATGGGGTATTCTAGCTATTTGATAACTCCTCACACTTTATTTCTACATTTACCAGTCACTCATTCTGTATTGAAAAGAGAAAAATAAACAAATGTCTAAATGTTTTTTCTCCTAACATAAAATGTCTAAATGTTTTTTCGCCTAACATAAAATCTGATTAAATTGCACAAATCAAGGACAGCTGAAACGAAGGCATGTCGGCATAACTATAGTGTTGGTGCAAAACTCATACATCATGGGCTGTTGAGTAGAATTGACTTATATGAACAAAAGTTTTCAATTCGTTTGTTTAACTTGATAACTTTATGACAGTGAACCAAGGTGAAGGTCTTAACAATGTAGCATTCAGTTTGTGTTGCATTCTTACTGCCATTATTTTATTTCATTTAATTTTTTTTTCTCCATGAATTTTAATCAGGTAATGTAACTGTAAGAGCTTACATATGCGCAGGAAGAAGACAGTGTGCAGATATTTTCACACATATATCATGATGAGCATTTCTGTGGATGACATACATAAATATTCTTTTTTTTATTGTCCAAATATGCAATGCAACTATGATAACCAACACACATAGGTCCTTACATTAATATACTGTAACACATATTTAAAATGAACTGACGTACTTGCATTTTTTTCAGTCTAGAATTTTGTTATCTTTTACATGGGCACAACATAACGAATAAATTCTAATAACTGGCATTAATGATGTTCACAAACATAACGCAAGGTTATAGAACACTTTACTTAAATTATTACCCCAACTCCATCAAATCATGGCATTCGAAGAAATTAGATTATAGACACACTTTGATTTACCATTACTTTCTCAAGGCTCCAAGGTCACGGACGTTGTTAAGTAGAAAACAGAAAGAGTATACAGTACTTATTATTGATATACACACAAGTTACTGCCATTATTGATATGCACATTAAAAAAAAATCAGCAACACATCTTTCCCATATGTCAAGCTGGTCACATGAACGGCGGCCATGGTGTTGTGATGATTAGTGTTGTGGATTCCTGGAGTCATTTCCCATCAGAGCCATTTGTTTGTGACAGTTATAATCTATATGCCTATCACAGCTGAGTTTGCATCTGGTAATCAGAGCATTAATCATGATCTTACTACAGGGGAGTCAAGATCCATGCATCTGATGATCTCGGTGTGATGGGATTTCCATTATGTTGCACGCAGGAGAGTCAGTTTAAACATGTGATGGTCTATGTGAGCTTTAAGTGTGCTATGGAAGCACATGTGCTTCATATAATAAGTGTCCCAGATGGAGTGTCCGTAACAACAGTTGGTAATAAACAGTATGCATACACTCATGTGAACCTGGGCAGGAAATGAGAGAAATGATTGAGAGAGAGAGAGAGAGAGAGAGAGAGAGAGAGAGACAGACAGACAGACAGACAGACAGACAGACAGACAGACAGACAGACAGACAGTCTGAAGCCTGCAAGAGTATGAAGACAAATAGGAATAAGGAAATCTATTTGAGCGCTCAACATCAGTAACATTCTCAAAGAGAAAACACAAATTGTCATAAAGATCCACTTGAAGCCACACAGATGGAATTGCAGATGAATGAATTCTTTGGATAGCCTGTATACCAATGTTAGTAACTTCCCTCTTTTAACTCATAGTTTTGAATTTTTTCATGTTGAATGGAAAGACGTTTGCATGGCCATACTGTCTTGTTCAGCCAGTGTCAGTTTCTCAGCTGGAGGACGTCAGTGCCACTCTTTCACACCATTCAGGTGCCAGTTTAGCAGGCTGTTTTCCCTCAGTGTCAGACGTGACAACAGTGAAAAAGAAAATACCCTCCCTCAGTTTAATTTGTGAGCCAATGGAAATATGAAAGGGAACTGGGTTTCTCTGCCTGTCTGTCTCTGCCACTCTTACTGTCTTTGTGTCTCTATCTGTCTGCTTCTCTTTTGATGGTACCATAATGTGTGTGTGTGTGTGTGTGTGTGTGTGTGTGTGTGTAGTTTGAGTGTGTGTGTGTGTGTGTGTGTGTGTGTGTGTGTGTGTGTGTGCCCTCCCTCCATACAGCCATCAATCTCTGTCTGTCTGTCTCCCTCTTGCTCTGTCTCTGTCTTTTTTGTTTCTGTCTGTCTGTCTGTGTCTGTCTGTCTGTCTGTCTGTCTGTCCCTCTCTCTCTCTCTCTCTCTCTCTCCTCTCTCTCTCCTCTCTCTCTCTCCTCTCTCTCTCTCTCTCTCTCTCTCCTCCCTCCTCTCTTTTTCTCTCTCTCTCTCTCTGTCTCTTGGGGATGAGTAGAAGGCTAGTTGTAGGGGGCAGAATGTGCAGAAGAGAGGAGGGTTAGGTGAAGGCAGCAGCATATATCACTTTGTTATATCAGTTGAAAGCATCCTCAGGCAGATACCTCAATTGTTTGAAAATAAATAAAGGCTACATGATGAGGTATGGGAACATTATTATGCAGAATGCATGGGATTTGCATGGCACAACGATTCATTTACATATTTATGTATAAAATCCTCACAGATCTAGCCTGGAAACGACCCTTTTCTCCCTCCCTCCCTCCCCCTCCTCATCACTCTCCCCACTTTCAATTCCATTCTCTTCCCCCAACCTCTCTTTTTTCTGTATAATTCAGCACTTGTTATTCACACATTTGGAAAGTCTGTGCTTGTAGTTTCCTTTTTCTGTTTCACTGTTTTTCGACTCTGCCTTTCTCTTGCTTTTGGCTTTATATCTGTTCTTTAACAGATGTCCATTGTTTTTTTTTTTTTTTTTTTTTTGCTTCTTTTTAAAGGAAAAAAAATCTTTTCGCCCTTTGTGGCCCAGTTATTTGTCTCCGATCCAGATCTTGTTACAATTTAAAAACCAGCATTTTCCCTTTTGTTTTTGTTTTTCTTTTAAATTTGGCAGCAAGGTAGTAAGACTGTGTGCATTCACTACTTTTCTGTCCATTCTGCAGCGTGTATTTGCCCATTGGAGATTTTATGTTTAGAAAAGAAAAAAGAAACACCCGAAGGTGCTGGGGAGGACCCAGAGAAGCACTGCCCTCACTTGCCCTTTGAGCAGTCCTGTACCACCCTTGGAGGCCTGCGCTGTGTTGACAATGGGCAGGAGACTCCATTAAGATATCAAAGGACATAACTGCTCCTGAGCAGAGGTTAATTAGACTACAGAATGCAACTCATAACAGCCTTAAAGTAGCAACCACATGGGTGTACCAGCCCATGTTCATCATGACTGCAGAGCCCACCAGCGAAAAACACCACCCTCCAGCTGTCGAGCATTCACTACTTTTCTGTCCATTCTGCAGCTTTTATTTGCCCATTGGAGATTTTATGTTTATATACTAGCATCATTGATTTCCTTCCTTTATTTTCTTTCTCAATTTTTTTTTCTCCACATCTATTTTTGAACAGGGGTTGATGATTAAGCAGAAAGACTGACACCCTTAGCACAGCCAAATCTTATATGGCTCATGGATGTTATTAGGTTAGTTATGTTCCAAATTCATTTTATATATTTTAATTGCGTGACATGCTTACATTTGATTTTCTTTCAGAATAAGGTCTTAAATGCTTTAGTTGTGAAAGCCCAGCAGCCTGAAAGGGCCAGATGGACCTGTCTAAGATACAGCAAAACTGAAGTTGAAATTCTACTTTCTTACTTCCTCGATCTTCCCTCATAACTTCCGTGTTCTTACCCCCTGTCCCCTCATTATGAACTGAAATTGACGCTTCTGTCTTCTTACTCCAAATTTCCCTGATAATAAAGTGAAATTGGATCTCCTATCTTCTTACTCCATCTCCCCTCAAATAAACTGAAACTGAACCTGCTGTCTTCTTATACCCAATCCCCTCATAATAAAGTGAAATTGAACCTTTTATCTTCCTACTTCCTCTCCCTTCATAATAAACTGAAAACGAACCTTCTATCATGTACTCCCTCTCCCTTCATAATAATCTTCGATGGAACCTTCTATCTGCTTACTCTCTTTCCCCTCAGCAAACAGAAATGGAACCTTATATCTTCTTATACCCTGTTCCCTCAAAATAAGGTTAAATAGAACCTTCTGTCTTCTTACTTCCTGTCCCTCAAAAGAAAGTGAAATGGAACCTGTCTCTTCTTCAACCCCCTCCCCTCAATAAACTGAAATTGAACCTTCTCTCCTGTTTACTCCCTCTCCCCTTGTAATAAACTGAAAATGAACCTTAGTTGCGGAGCCGGCGTGAGTGAGCTGTTCCTCCAAAGGACGCCACCACATCTGTCCAACGACAGCCCCCATGGACTTGCCAATACCGGTGACCCCGACGGAACCAAACCAAGATCACAGACATGGAGAGAACATCGAAATTGAGGTCACCTTGAGAGCAGGGTATGAAGGGCCACAGAATTTGAGACACTTTTTTTATGCTGATCGATGATTATGAGGATGATTAAGATGATGCTACAGATTTCCATTTTGGTCTGAGACTACATGACAGAGCTGTACTCTAG
>JADBJO010005535.1:27500-30000 GCA_016801955.1 Conus betulinus
AAACATCCACTTTTTACCTGTATTCCTTATGGTAGTGTTGAATGAAAATGCACTCTCATATAGTTATGCACAGTGACTGTGTGTTGCAGATTTCTGCACAGCAATCAGATCAGCCGGCTGCCTAAGGGAGTGTTTTCCAGTACCCCTCACCTGAGAAGATTGTAAGTAACTGGCAACAGAAAGAAAGAGAGACAGAAAGACAGACAGAGAAAGAGAGAGGGCAAGAGAGTGGTGGATTTGGGCCCTAGAAACTCAACGAGAAGGAAGCTGCTGTAGCTAAAGGGAGGGGGCCTCGGGAACTAGGAATCAAGGCCTTGGGAACCTGTAGTGGGCTGGATAGGGGGTGAAGCCCTGTGAACTAAGAGGAGAGTGATCCAGGGAACCACAGGGTTATGGCTTTTGAAATCAGGGTATGGTGGCCCAGCGAATCAGGATAACTGAGCCTGGGAACTAGCAATGGAGCCCAGGTAAGAAGGGGAGTAGCAGCACTGGGAACAAGCGGGGTGGGATCCAGGTACTACAAAGATGGAGCCCCAGAAACTAAGGGGATGAACCCTGGGAACAAGAGGGATTGGGCTCCAGAAACTAAAGGGATCAAACCCCTGGGAACTAGGGGGGATGGAATACTGAGAGGTAGAAAGAGAGAGGACACCATATCCAGAACAGTTAATTGGCGCATATGCATTACAACAACAAAGAAAAAAAAAAACCCATCAAAGTACTATTGGCAGTGTTTGAAGTAATTACAAGGAATATTAATTGACTCAAACATGTGATACCATGTAAAAAAGATAAACTGATTTAGTAATGGGTGTACATAGTTAGAAATTACTTATTTGTATTATAAAATAAATGGAAGCTAATGAATAGTGCACATATTATTCTTTCTTTTTTCTTTTTTTTTTAAAATTTGATATCTATCACAGTATTTTTAGTCTTCAGTTAATTTGAGGATAATCAGCTGAGTTTTTATAACTTTACACACACACGTCAGTGCTTTCATTATTGACTATGTAGGATTGTTTTTATAATTTTACACAGTTAAATGTTCTTATTATTGACTATGTAGGATTGTTTTTATAACTGTACACAGTTATATGTTTTCATTATTGACCATATAGGATTGTTTTTATAACTTTACACAGTTAAATGTTTTCATTATTGACTGTGTAGGATTGTTTTTATATCTTTACATAGTTAAATGTGCTTATTATTGACTATGTAGGATTGTTTTTATGACTTTACACAGTTAAATGTTCTCATTATTAACTATGTAGAATTGTTTTGCAGACGTCTGGATTCCAATGCTCTGGTTTGTGACTGCGACATGATGTGGCTGGCTGACATGCTGAAAGAGAAACATGGCTACACACAGGCTGCTGCCACCTGTGAATACCCACAGAACTTGCAGGGGAGATCACTCATGAGCATTAGCAAAGACGACTTCCATTGTGGTAAGCCTTGTGGTGCTTGCTCTGTATTCTTGTACTTCCATACTTGAAGAATGATACATAGAGTAGAATTTACCTTTTTGAAATCAGAAAGAAATGGAACATACGATGGTGCATATTAGCCACATTGTCAGCGACTTCAGTTCCATATAGTTATTTATATCAAACCGGTTGTCTTGTTCAGTTGCTGAACTAGTTTTTGTTACTGTCAGTCAGAGAAATGAGAGAAGAATACAGATTAATTTTTGATGCATGATTATTGGCAGTTATTCAGCTTATTATAGATCTGTTGTAAAAAATACCTTCTTTAAGTTAATCTACACTGTGTGAATGAGAAGAGGTAGGTGAGAGTTCCTGGTTGAATGAGTTTTAAGTGGAGAACTGTGCATTGAAGTTCAGCTTATCAACACAAGTAGTTTGTGGATATGTGTATAGCAGCACATTTCTGATCAAGATGTTAAGGGAAGAAGACATGCTGGTTTCAGAACCTGATGGAGGTTTCAAAGTGAGCTGTTATGGAACTGAAACTGTTAGTTTAAAATATGTTCTCTACATTTTCATGCCAAAAGAGAACTGGATATCAGTGTACATTGCCAGACGGTTGTTCTTTAGTCATGTATGACCCCAGTGTTGTTGGTTTCATTTTCAGCAGAGAGTAGATTTTCTCTTGTGCTTTCTGTTTCTCAGATTTGTTTTTTCTTTTGTTTGTGTTTTCCCCACCCCATGTTTTTGTTGTTGTTATCGCTGTTTATTTTCAAAGTTTCAGTCACTTCTGATGTAACTTAAAGAATCAATATTTTCATTATTAGCACATGTTTACATTTTTCCTGAATCTGGCTAACAATCAGGAATGAGCTTGCCTTAAGTGCTGATAATGATGGAGTATGATCTCACAAAGAATTCTTTTCAAGATTCTCTTCATCTTTTTTGTTTTAATCATTTCATATTACATTTTTTCTATATTTGAATGATATTGTCAATAAAATTAAAACACTGTCAAATAGTTGAAACAAATGACTATGTGTAAGATTAATATGTGTCTTTAGTAT
>JADBJO010005535.1:37500-40000 GCA_016801955.1 Conus betulinus
GTAGTTCTGGTCATAAAAGGTAACAGTCGTTACTATGGTTCAAGGTTGTTAGATTTACATGGACAGATCATGCTGAAAAGCATGTATGGATAATGTTTCAAGTTCACCAAAAAAGTAAATGGGTAAATGCTTGAATTATTTTCAATTATCATGTCAACGTAGTCTCTTGACAGTGGTTTAGCTTGAGGTTAATATATAATCAACGCAGCAACTGACAACACATGAATACAGGACCTAAGCAGTGAAAGCACTGGCTTGTAAAACAGTATGGACCAAAAACGAATGTAGGCAATTCAGATCCAGACGAAGAGCCAGTCTAGGTGATAATTCAGTGTTATGTTCTGTGCATTTTTGTTCAGGATTATTTTTTCTCTTCTTTTGTGCTTCTTTCTTGTTCAGTTCTCTTCATTTTGTGGTCTGTGTCTTTTTGTGTGTGAATGTCTTTTGATTTCCTAACTGCCAGTGTAGTTTTTCATCGAGGTGCTTTGCTTGAAGTTTACGAATTTAATCTCATGGTTAAAAGTGTAAGAAACTTTAAAAAATTTTTTGTGTGCTGAGTATATTTAAAGCTGATTGGTTGTTTTTTTTTCCCCCCTTTTGAATTGTAGTCAGAGAGATAACTTATGGTAAGTTTTTAAGTGCAGATGCCACTTTTGATATTTTGTATAACCTTTAATATTCATGTATTACTGTTAAAGTACTACTATTCTTTTTATCATTGAAAGAGACAGAGACATATACATTTGTTGCGTTTGATTTGGGTTTATTTGTGACTGAGTGATTGAGAGAGAGAGAGAGAGAGAGGGAGAGTGTGTGTGTAGTATGTGTGTGTATTTGTGCATGCCTGCATTTTTGTTTGTGGGACAGATGTATATATGTACATTTGTTGTGCTTGATTTGGGTATGTTTGTGCATGCATGTGTGTGTGTGTGTGTGTGTGTGTGTGTGTGTGTGTGTGCGCGCGCGCGCGCGCGCGCACGTGTGCGTGTGCATTCAAGCTCAGCTAGCTAAGAAATAATTCATGATCCTGTAAAACTTGTAAATAGCAAAACAAAACGCTGTGAATGATAAATGCTCATTAAAGTTTCCAGGGAATCTCTGGTATCACTCTGTCCTTCCCCTATACCGTCACATTGCCTTTCATTTAAACTCAATAGACCACTGCTGTAGAACTACATATACTTTATTTTTCTATTGAAAAAAAGCCAAAAAAAAAAAAAAAAGTAAGAATGTTGAAGAGTTTTATCTCTCTTTTCCCCTTTCATATGCATCTCTCAGTGAGCTGAAGATGTTGCTTTGCCTTTGTGCATACTCCTTAGATATAAAAACATGCACGCATGCACACAATTGCACACGCACGCACACATGCACTCATGCACGCACACATGCATGCAGCCATGTGCATACACACACACACACACACACACACACACACACACACACACACACACACACACACACACTCACACACACAGACACATACACACACATATATTCGGCCAGGACATAAAAAGTTATGAAAATTTCCCTTTTTGTCTTCAGACCTGGACTTCTTTTCTAGCGTATGTTTTTTTTAGTTTGCTTTCATATCCCAGCCAGCCTAGCAGTGCCTTTTGTGGGTCAGGGAGAGGGAGAAGGGGCCATAAATAACTGCGCACATAAATGTAAATTACTGAATGGTATACATACATGGTGCAGAAGGTGATCTTTGATTTATGTCATGGCAGTAGCTGATTTTCTTGTTACCACCAGAATAGGGTTATACAACTGTTTAACAGTGTGGTCATCGTTGCATTATTGTCTCAGTCTTTCTTGTATTCACACAATGGTGACTTTACTAAAACTGCTGTGACACAGCAATGTGCACTGTGTACACACCGTAGGCGTCAATGCTAACTCGACTGTATCGCCTGTTCATTTCAGCACAGAGATGTTTATATTGTGTAATGTTACCTTCACTGGTGTATTCACTTTTTGTGTGCCAGCTTCACAGAGTAGTATGCCCATTTAAGATAACACTTCAGTATCAGCAACATTACTGTCATAATTATTGTTGATATTATTATTTTTTGGCTCTGTTTCCCGATTTATGCAGATTACCAGAAGAGACTAACCAACATGCATGCTAACAAGAGCCATGTGCTACCTCTCACACTCTGACTGTAAACTTGTACAGTCCCCCAAGCAATGAATCGGCACCAGCAGAATTCAGAATGCACACAAGAGGTCAGATCTGATCTCTTAAGCTGTTGCACTGATGGCAGATATGTTAACCATTTCACCACCAACATAAACGGGTTGTACTACCAATTAACCCTTCAAGTACCAGGAAGGAATGAAGAGTGGCAGACGTTTAATCAGATTGCGCGTTGACTGTTGCTGTTCCTTTACCTGACTAACTGGTAGTCCTGTGTTTTACATGCTTTAATAGAGGTTCTCCCAAGCTCCAGAATCGAACCTCGGATCTATGAAGGACTTGTCCTTTCTCTGCTAGACATGG
>JADBJO010005535.1:45000-52500 GCA_016801955.1 Conus betulinus
ATATTTTTGCGACAGAAAATCATAACCTATATAGTTTGTAGTCCTCTGACAATAATAGGATAATAACTCTACTGGATAAGTATGTTGCAGAAGCATCTAATGTCAGGAAAAGAAATGCTGGGTTAGAACTTCTGATGTTTGAGTTTTTTGTTTTCATTTGCCCATTTGCCCAGGATTGATGACCTTACTAAGAAATGGTTTTGTTCTCTTCGCTATTATAGCTAGGGGGTGAATGAACGGCGATGACTGATGTGACCATGTAGAAATGACTTGTTATGATAAATATGTGTGCCTGTTTTAGGTACTTGTGTATATGATCATGTTGATACTGTAAAAAGTTACATATTCATTTAGAGTTATGAAAAATTACGTCATTATTTCTTTTTTTCTCTTACATGGCTTTGAGTCCCAACATTAACATTTATATAATCCGTTATAATTTGTGTTTCTTTGCATTATATATTTTTTTTTCGGCGCTGCAAATATTAATATACACCTCTTTGAAATAAAGGCTATGTAGGCCATTGTCAGTAAAAAACATATCTTTAGCACCTCTCTCTCTCCTCCCACTCTCTTTCTTTCTCTCCCTCTCCCTCCTCTCTGTCTCTGTCTCTCTCTCTGTGCCAATGTGTTTCTTTGCATTATATATATTTTTCGGTGCTAGCAAATATTCCCCCCCCCCCCCCCCCCCCCCCATCTTCCTCTCTTCTTTCTGTATGTCTCTCTTCTTTCTCTTCTCTGCCTGGTCTCTTCTCTCTGCCTCTCTTCTCTGTCTCTGTGTCTTTCTATAGTCTCTCTCAGTATCACTCGTTCATGCTCTGTCTCTGTCTGTCTGTCTGTCTGTCTCTGTCTCTGTCTCTCTGTCTGTCTCTCTCTGTCTGTCTGTCTGTCTGTCTGTCTGTCTGTCTGTCTCTCTCTCTCTCTCTCTCTCTCTCTCTCTCTCTCTCGTGGATTATGAAGGCTCAGCTCTGAGACAAAAGCCGGAATGATGTTTCTTTCGAAGGCTACAGCTTTGAGACTTACCCAAAGTGGTGTGTTGTGTGAACTGTGAAAATTTTCTGACAGGCAAATCTTCTGAAGGCAAAACCGTAATCATTTTGAACATTTGAATACTGTGAATGGCATGATTGCCAAGAATACTGCAAAGTTTGTGCCGGTGCCTTGCCAAAAACTTTCGCATCTGTCAATTTTGTAGAAGCAAGTTTTAATGAAATGTGAAGGATTTGAAGGATGCTGGTGAGTTTCTTTTGAGCTCTGAAATGTCTTGGCACATACCTAGTGAGAAAAACAAACAAACAAACAAAAAAACGCCAGCATTAGGTTTGACAAATTGCAAAACATATTTGATAAAAGGAAGATATGAACAAAAGAAACAGATTTGATTGTCAAGAAAAGTTCATCACAGCAAGTGTGCAGTAAATGCTTTATTTTGCCTTTGGAATGATTTCATGCGCTGGAATGGGATTTCAATGAATTGTTTCTGTGTTTTACACTTTTTCACCGGACACACCAGCAACACAGGCGGTACTGATGTGTATGTGTACATACATTAATGTTCATCTGGGTTCTCATGACTGAGTGAAATGCAGACCAGACAAACTCAGAAAGTGCTTTAAAATTACAATTATACTGAATGATTGTGCATTTTCATGACATTAAGGAGTCTTTGTTGTATTGATTTTTGGTAACATTAAGGTAAACGTAACCCTGTTTAAAGTCTAGGGATACAACCTGTCAATAATGATTGCATATGGTTTTTGTTTGTTTGTTGTGGAAATTTGTGTTTGTGGAGAGATTGTTAGGAATCTACCTGTTGATATATTTGTAAAGATATAACTGTTCTGGTATTGACGGGACCTCAGCTCCCCGCTTTGTGAATCCTTTTACTGAGTACTTTTTGCTTTCTGTTTTAATTGCTTTTCTTCTTAAAACTAGATCATATGGTAGATTTTTTTTTTTTTTTTTTGAAATTGTGTTGCAGATTCAGAAATCCGCAGTGGAAGGGACTTTGATGTGCTGTCAGAAGGTCACGTGTTGTTGGTGCGTCATGCACGACTGGCACTACAAGGGCTGTACACGTGTCGAGCTGACAGTCCTTCTGGCTCCATCACGGCTTCTGCCCGGCTTATTGTGGCTCAGAATGGTGAGGGAGGGCAGGTGCAGTCAGTGCTTGCATGATGCTGAATAATTGTGCTGACTGAAGGTTGTATATTTTGTTTCTTTTTTTGAATTTGAGAAATATTATTCACGTGAACATGTTTATCTAAGAAATGGGATACAGAGTCAAAATGAAACAGAATATAATAAAGTGTACGTTGTATGTAGGGGAAAGAGCTGAAACATTGATTTGACAGTCGTAAGATTAAACCTTTTACACTGTATTTGTTCACAGAACTTGTTTTAAGATATATGTTCAAACAAGACTCTATAAACTAACCAAATACAGCACAGTGCAATTCTTTAGAACATATTTTGCAATACATAGTAATACAGAACAGTACAAGAATAATTAAAAGCGATGCAACCTCAGCCTGAAACAATACACACAATGCAATTCAACACACATAGTTTGAAGGCTCTGTACAATACAGCACACCTCACACATGTCACTGCACAGTGTAACACAAAGCTGAGCAGCACAGCAACCCAAAACATAGCAAAACACTCTGTATGTCATGTCATAGAAGACCCACTCTGTTGACATTTCTTAGAGAGACGAATGTAGCCAAGAAAACATGTCACAGAGTTTTTTTTTTTTTTCTTTTTGTTTGATAAACAAGGAACAGGATTTTGATCAATTTGATGAACAAAAAAAAAAAAGGCAGATATGACAGTAGCAGTCAGTCCGATGAGTAAGCTGATTGCCAAGTAGAGAGAAATAATCTGCTTCATAAAATTAGCTGCATGATGTAAGTGCAGTCGTCAAACAAACGAACGAAAGAGCAAAATGGTAGGCAAATTTGAAAGTAACTGCATGATTTAAGTGCATTCTGTGTGTGTGTGTGTGTGTGTGTGTGTGTGTGTGTGTGTGTGTGTGTGTGTGTGTGTGTGTGTGTGTGTGTGACATGTGTGTACAGCTTCCCCTACATTCTCGGAACGCAGTGACAGAGTGTCTGCCATTGTTGGCACTGATATTACACTGCGGTGTGTTGCCACCGGTCAGCCGGAACCGCTTTATGAATGGATGCGTGATGGACGAGTAATACAAAGTCGCAATCGACTGACAGTGAATGCCGGGTCGCTGCTTATTTCTAGCGTCAGTCTTCAAGACACAGGGCGCTATGACTGTGTGGCTGAAAATGTGGTGGGGCGTGCAACTAAATCCATCTTCCTGCAGGTGCAGGGTGAGTGTGTGTCTGTGCCGTCATCTTTGCTTTCCTCTTCATAGCTTTATTTTCTTTTGATCAAAAAAAAAAAAAAAAAAAAAATCCTAATTATAACTCAAGTCACAAGTGATTTAATGTTAAGAAAACATTGGTGCAACAGTGGTTTGCATGGGCATTTAGACAATGTTTTCAGAAAGTGAAACATTTGTCTGCAACACAAGCACATGGACAGACATTACTTTCATTGTTTAATGATGACAGTAAAATGTCTCACTGAAGCTTTCTCCTTTTTAAACTTTGGAAATATATCTCCTTGTTTGTGTCAGATGTCACCTCTCAACAGAAACTCTTTTACCATTAGCCTCAATGCTTTATGGCTTGTGGAGGCTGTTTTGATGGATTCCACTGGTGCAGTGACAGTGCTGTCTGGGAGTGACAGGCAGACTCTGCATGTGCTAATGTCATCTCTCACATACACAATTGCAGTCATGCTGCATTGCTGCCAACCCTCAACATTTTTGCTGGATTGCCCATTTTCGAAATTGTTCCAGAAATCCTGACTATAGTATTAAAAAAAACAACAACAACACAAACAAAAAAAAAAACCCCACCCCAGAGTATCAACTTTATGTTGTTAAAGTGTTTGGAAAGGCACATCAGATTGTGTATCAATGTACATATTCACGTTTGTACTCTTTTTTTTTTTTAATGCGCTCAATAAGAAATACTCAGACTAGGAGGTGACCATTGAGACTCCGGGTAATTGTAACTATAATCAAACCTTGATTTTGCAGGTAACAGTTTCAGTCGGCCAGGTGATCGTTTTGTCAGCAATGCCATTGTGGAAGCCACCGACGGGTGAACAGGGCTGTGAACAGTACTCTGGCCCAGCTCTTTGAAGTCGGCCGCCATCACACAGTGTCTGACTTGATCAGAGCATTCAGGTAAAATGTCCTCACAGTAACAAAGGATCCCAAACCATCTTTTTCGTGGATTTCCGCTTTTTTTTTTTTTTTTTTTTTTTTCCCCTTCAGGGATTCCTACAGATTAAAGAAGCCCTGTTTTCATCCAATGTCAAAATGATTGAAAAATTCTGAACAGTGTGCTGATGTGTTATGGTTAAAATCAGTTTTGATGATTATGCAGATGTCGTCATGAAATACTAGCTGCTGCACATGCGCTATGTACCTGCACACTGCATGACTGATCTTCTAGAATCCCAAAACTTATTCACCTCTTGGACACTGAAAACCACAAGAAACCATTGTTTGTAAAGTGTGTTACAGATAAATCCCTTTACTGGAGAAAATGCTCATTTGCACTGTAATTCTAAATACATCCTGCAGATATCCACTGAAATTCTAAATACATCATGCAGATATCCACTGAAATTCTGAATACATCATGCAGATATCCACTGAAATTCTAAATACATCATGCAGATATCCACTGAAATTCTAAATACATCATGCAGATATCCACTGAAATTCTAAATACACATCATGCAGATTTCCACTGAAATTCTAAATACATCATGCAGATTTCCACTGAAATTCTAAATACATCATGCAGATTTCCACTGAAATTCTAAATACATCATGCAGATTTCCACTGAAATTCTAAATACATCATGCAGATATCCACTGAAATTCTAAATACATCATGCAGATATCCTAGCCCTGAAGCCCTGGAACCGGCACGCGCAGAGGAGATCTTTGAGCAGACATTGGAAATCATTCATGAAAAGGTGCGAGATGGCCATAACTTCGATCTGGAAGGACACGGTGAGACTGAAGGCAGTTCTTCATGACCTCGATCAGAGGTGTTGTTTCAGTTTTGAAGGATGTTGACGTCAGTTTTATTAGACAGGCATAAATACACATGCTTAACTTTGCTTTTCATGGATAGCTTTGACTTTAGTTTTGTTGAACAATTAATTTTAGTTTTGTGTTTTGGGGTTAGTTCCTTTTTGCTTTTTTTGTCAACTTCTTGCCAGAGATGGAACCAAACTACATTAATGTTATGCATAGTTGGAAGAAAAACTTTTGCCCCTGTCACAGTTCTTTTGTGTGTTATTGTATAAACAGTGAACGGTGAGTTGATTGCATTCCATGTATCATGCGCCTGGATTCTGTCACAGAAAACTCCTACCAAGAGCTGGTGTCTCCGGCCCATCTCCACATGATAGCAAACATGTCTGGGTGTCTTCACCACACCCACTCCATAGACTGTACAGAGAGCTGCTTTCATCGACAGTATCGCACGGTGGATGGAACGTGCAACAACCTTCACAATCCTGCCTGGGGCGCCTCTAACATTCCCTTTCTTCGCCTGCTTGATCCTATATATGAGAATGGGTTCAACACACCAGTGGGTATGGCTGAGTTTAATGGCGTGTGTGTACATGTGCGTGTGTGCGTGCATGAGTGCGTGCATGCATGCATGTGTGTGTGTGTGTGTGTGTGTGTGTGTGTGTGTGAGAGAGAGAGAGAGAGAGAGAGAGAGAGAGAGAGAGAGAGAGCATGCATGCATGCTAATGTGGGTACATGTGTTTTTTGTACGTGTGTTTACTTGAGCTTTTATGCATACATGTATGAAAAGTTCCAGCTCTGTCAGTTTGGTTTGAGAGCCATGAGTTATCACATCAAGTACTGTGCTGCTGACCAGTCCCTGGGGTCCTGTGGTTAGTGTTTTGGATTTAAGCTGGGACACCATGGGTCACATTCCACCAGAGATGTGTATTGGTTAGATTGATTGGCTCTGGCTGTCTGCTGCCCAGAGCTGAATATGGTCTGAGCTCAAAATGTATGGGGAATCTGGAAATGCAGTTGAGTTTCAACCGATGAATGGAGGCATCACTGAGAGTGGCACTTCAGATTTCCAGAGCAACACCACATGTACCTGTACCTCTGGGGCTGGCTTGATACCGAGAAATTTGAAAACAAAGAGTACAGCCTAGTTAAGTAATCTTTTGAAAATCAAATTTTATAGCATCATCTTCTTCATCCATAGCGTGACTGATCATTGTTAATAAAAAGAAAAAGTCTCATATTCTGTGACCGTCATGTGTACCTGCAAGGGGAGAAAAAAAACAACAACTGCCATTTGGATCCAGTCAAAGGATGGAATCTGAAAGCTTTCATTTTGAAAGAACAATTACTTCAAATCTTTCTGCTGTAAACGTACTTGATGTTTGTATTCAACAAATGAAAAGAGGAAAGCGAGAGCTGGTGAACAATTTATCAAAGATTAAAAAAAAACACAAACAAGAAACACAGACACATACCACAAAGAGAACTTGAGATTCAGAAGTATTTTCATCACCACAGTAAACGCTCACAGACACACACCGATAGACACACACACACACACACACACACACACACACACACACATACATACAAATACACATACACACAACCAGCCGCCGTGGCGAAGTGGTTAGCATCACAGACTTCTGGCTGGGAGGTCGTGAGTTCAAATCCCATCAGAGTCATGTGGGTTTTTCTGCCCTGACTGGCTCCTACCCACAGTTGAGTTTGCTGCGGACTCAGTTGGGAAGACTGGGACCACACAGTCGAGTTTCATCCACTTAATGGATGCGTTTTGAGAGTGTTGCTCAAATTTCCTGACCAACACTGCAGGTGCCTGTACCTCTTGGGCCTGGTTGATGCGGGATATATTATGAAAGGAAGCGTAGAGTACAGCCCTGTCTTGTAGTCTCAGACCGAAATGGAAATCCGTATCATCGTCTTAATCATCCTCATTCTCATTGATCAGCATAAAAAAAAATTGTCTTGAATTCTGTGGCCCTTCATGCCCTGCTCTCATGGTGACCTCAGTTTCGATGTCCTCTCAGCGTCTGAGGCCTTGGTTTGGTTCCATCAGGGTCACCAGTATCGGCGACTCCATTGGGGATGTCGTTGGACGGACATGGTGGTGCCCTCCGGAGGGAGAGCTCACTCACGCCGGCTCAGCGACTAAGCAATTATTGTCGTCAATAGGGGGCTTAGTAGGTGGTGTCCTGCGTATGTTAGATCAGAACAGGCGCCACTGAACACCACTGAAGTGACTCGGCGGCAGTGCAGTGTGTCTCCTCCGGTGGGCTGCCTCTTGACAACTTGACATTGACTGCTCCCTGTGGATTGCCGGTGCCGGGGTTGGGGTGGGGCTG